>NDGM011082569.1:0-29653 GCA_002564305.1 Octomys mimax | reverse complement strand
AAACTACAGTCAATGATAAGGCGCAGTGTACTATGGACAACTTGTCTTCAAGCACGTTTCCTGTCGTTTCCATCTGAGTTTGATTCCAAATTCACACTGTCGCTCTCATTTCTTTCTCTTGTGTTTTTCCTTATGCTTTTGTTTGCAGAGTTGTTGTTGTTCTTTCCATTATTTCTGCTTCATTAGCTTCTTCATTTGGTGTTTAGGTACTGGCTCAGCCCATTCGTTTACTCTTGGTTTCTGACCCTCCTCTCGTTCTTCACTTAAGTCTTGCTTTCTTTCAGCACCAGAAGTCTCAATAAAATCTGGTGTGTCTGATGAAATTTATTGATGTCTCTGAAAAATGGTTCAAAGAGTGGATGAGAAACATGGAACAAGTTCAGAAGGCCTTTCTGAAGTGCTCTTGAGCTTGTTTGCGAGTCTTCCTTGGAAATTTCAACTCAGTCTGGTCTTTTGGAAAGGTCCTTCGACTACCTTGTGGAAGAAGAAATTTTGGCAGTTGAGGGGCTGTAAGAATTACGACTAGAAACCATTACTAAAGTCATTATTCCTGTCCCAGATGTCATGGAAAGAATAGGTACATGGTCATTTTTTGCTTTATATGGTTCTCTATGGATGACAAATGATTCAAGCATCAATTTGCTTAGGGCTTTGCATTTTCTAGCACACCATATTCATGTGCACTCTCATTTTAAATAGCAGCATGTTGAACAACAGAGTCGTGACAATTTTCCCAAAGCCATAGACAAGTAGCATCCCTAGCTGATCACAGAAGTTCTCCGGTGAACTGGGCCCTGGACCTGAATCACTCCTTGTCCCCCTGCTATGGTGGCTTAAGGATAGAAATTTGGGCACTTCGTCTTCTGGTCTTGCTTTGAAACCTTGGGAAGTCTTATCTTTTTTTTTTACTTTCATCTATAAAAGGGAGGTGGGAGTTGCTAATCCTATGTTCTAGACTTTCACTGAGCAGGATATTATATTATTCATGTGAATAAATGTGTGTCCATGTGTACAGTGGATTTGTTCATTCTCTTAACAGTTTATTAGGTGCTTAGTTCATACCAGGAACTGAACGGTATAATAGGGACACACATTCAAATAAGATATCATCTCTGAACACTAGAGAACAAGTAGGGAAATGGAAGCTGAGATTAAAATACAGTGAGTCAGGAGAAAAGATAAGCAAAGGATGCTAGGTTGACACCGAGAAACCCTTAGTCCATACAGGAGTAGGTAGAGTGAGAGTAGGTTCTCTAGGCAGGGATATTGCAGTGTAGTTTTGCACATACTATAATTTTAAAAGCCATTGACATTTCCAATTACTCTCCTTATGATTGTGAATTGGTATTTAAACATGTGCTACCACTACTACTATTATGATAATTCTCATGGGAGAGGACCAAAAAGGAGTCGCTCTAGCTTCTCAGCACATTGATACAGAGATGTCCTGGGAAGGATGCTTCCTTATCCTTTGCAGGTATTTCCATGAGGAAGGGCAGACTTCTTTCCGGAGGGAACCCTGATGCAGGAGCTGGCATCTCCCACCCACGTAACTCTCACCTTTTGCCCCCATCTGCTTCCAGAGGCCTGTGCCATTATAAATCAGCTGGATTGGATTAGGAAGGTGTCACGCTTCCTAACAAGATAGCACCTTTAGGAGGTGAGAGTGTTTGCCTCTGCCATGGTAGACAACATTCAGAAACATGTTCTCTGAGCTGGAACACTGGTAGGATCAAAGGTGCTGAAATGGAGGGCCACAAGCTCTTTTTCACTTTTATAAACCAATCTAGGTCTTTTCTGACCATTGTTTTTGCATTGAACTTGGAAGAGTCCACACCCGAAGATACTGACTAGTCATTTTTTTTTACCTTCCAAAGGAAGTTTCAGTTTGTTTGTATCCTCATTTTTCTTTTCTATTGTTCTCATTGCCATTCTCCTCTGCTCTTTTCCTCCTCCCTACTCTCTTCCTGTCTCATCTCCTCTTCTTCCTTTCCTCCCATTTTTCTTTCTCCCCCTTTTTATTTTTCCCTTTGTTCATACTATCCTAAGAACATGAATATATTGACTAAGAAAAAAAATAACATAGAGAAAGGCAACGTGTTGTGTGCTATGAGGAAGCTAATAGACAAATGCCTTAAGAATTTAGCTTATTTAGCTTTCAAGTCACTGGAATTTAGAGATAATAGATCTGGAGACTAATGGGGAGACAGACAGATAACTGCCACTGACTCATTTGCTTCTTTAGTTTGAAATTATCAAAGGCAACCATGAGGATGGTGGTTATAGAGATGATGATCATGATAATAATTAGAATCATATGATTTCTTAATTATATATATCATTATATATAATAAAATAATTCAGCAGTAAGATTATAGAGTTCCTCTATTACATCACATTCCATTTCCAAACATGTTTTTTAATTTCTCTGGAAATACTCATTTACTACAACTGCCTCCATAGCTATAAACAGTTGACTATAAGAGATTTGAAAATTTCTCTTATTTGTTATTGACCTTTAAGAATTATTCATATAGCTGGGGATGGTAATGTTTGCCTATAATCCTATCTTCCTCACTCTCTGTGGAAGACAAAGGTTCAACGCCAAACTGGGTGACTTAGCAAACTAGTGAGACTCTGGCTCAAAATTAAAAAAAGAAAAAGCCTTAGGATTTTAATCTTCAGTAAAATAAAAATAAATTAGGCAAATTATTGCTTATGAAAATTATTTTCTAAATTATATATAATCATATATATATAATATATAAATAATTATGTGCTTCTAAAACAACTTTGTTTTGTCAAGCCCACCATTGTTCAATACTTTTCTGATTAATTATAGAAATTCTTAAAATATTAAAAGGAATTTTATTAAATTGTAGCAGACTTTGCATGGTGGTTGGCAGCTAAATATGATTAGAGGTCAGTGTGAGTATCTCATGATACAATATATTTAATCTTGAGCACAGGGCTGGCTGCCAAATTAGAACACCAAAACTATATACCACAAAAGAGCTTTGGAAATGATCCTAACTATTAGAATTACTACAAACAAGATTATATTAGCAAAAGGGTTAAGACATATATGTTTTCTTTAATGTCAACAATGCCATCAAAGCAAACAAACACTATAATTGATATGAAATTTTAAAGGTTATCATTTTTTTTTTTTTTTTGGAACCGGGGATTGAACTCAGGCCCTTGTGCTCACCTGGGAAGCACTTATTCCACTGAGCCTTCTCCCCGGCCCCTAAAGGTTATCTTTTGACAAAGCAGAGAAGACAGCTGTGCTAGTCAGTTTTCGTGCCCTATAGCAAAATACTTGACATGATTAAGTTATAGAGACAAAAATGTGGTTTTCGCTCACAGTTCTGGAGTTCCTAGCCAGACCAGGTAGAACACTGCTTTGAATCTCTGGGGCTGAGCCAGGTGGTGGTGGCCAGCAAGTGTGTGGCAAAGTTGTGCGCTTCACGAGCCAGCGAGCAAAGTGGAAGTGGAGGAGGAAGTGACACCCAAAACCCTGCTGGGAGGCCCAACTTCTTCAGTGCTCCACCACCTCCCCATAATGTCACCTTGGGGAGCCAGCCCTTAACATGGGCCTTTAAGACACATCTCATCTAAACTATAGACACAGAACCATGTTTAAAGAAGAGAATAAACATATTACAAATATTTAGGGCACAAAGAAGAGTTAGAGCTGTGATGGTTTTGGAGGAACAGCAGAAAGGTCACTAGAGGGCAAGATACCTTTATCTTCATTGAAGTTGTTGGGTGGCATAGTTTAAATAAAAGAATTAGGGAAGAAATATGAAAGTATGCCATATAAAAAGAGCCACTGGAGGAAATAAAAAGTATCTGTCAAAATTGCAGAGGAGGGCTGGGGAGATGGCTCAGTAGAATAAGCGCTTGCCTGACAAGCTCAAGGGCCTGAGTTCGATCCCTGGTCCTGGAAAAAAAAAAAACCAAAACCAAAACCAAAAACACTCTATTGCAGAGGAATAGTTTTGATTTTTTTAACGTTTTCACTGATGATGAATATAGCCATCCCATAAATATTTTACATAGTAATGGTGAAGCAGAAATGACAACCAGAAGACAAAATAAAATGTTCAAAATTGGAACCTGGGCAGGCACATTGGGAGACTCCAGAAGATGTGGAGGCTGCAGGTGTGGAGAGAACCTCTGGAGGAAGCCTGGCTCTGGCAGAGGTGAGGGGTGGGCAGCATGTGGAGAAATTCTGGGGTGAAAAGAAAAACACAGGCAGTTTAACTACTCCTTACACTACATGAAATGCAAGCATTTAAAACTGTTTATGAAAAAACTTTTTTTAAAAAAAGTTGCATTAGAGATGAGGAAGAAATCAGAAAAGGACATCATCGCTGAGTGATTTCCCAAGGATGTAGAGGATTTAGAAGCCGATGTGCAGGGAGTGCGTCCAGGTTTCATGCGCGTCCAGGCCCTCCTCTGCAGTGGGGAAGGAAGGAGGAGCGAGGATTGGGTGCTGGTCCTGGCAGCACCCTCACCTCTGACCTCTTGCTATTAACCTGAGCTTGAATTCCATTGACGTTCACCACTGAGGGAAACTGTGTCCTGAATGAGCACTGTGACTCCCCAGAACCTATGAAGAGCTGATGCGCTGTGTCCTGGTACAGGGTCACTGCCGTGTCTCTGTTCTCTTGGTTTCTGTGACTGAGTAGAGGCTCTGACTGCACATGTTTGATGCCTTCCCTGGCTCCCCTGCTCTTTCCTCTGTGGTAACATCTCAGAGATTCAACTGAGGTCTTTCTAATTAACCTACCTACATGTTTAGAAAAAAAGCATGAAGAAATGCTATATTGTATGCTTGTAACAGGAGACCATTTGGGGTGAAAGAAAAACAGCTCTTTTTCCGTCCCCTGAGAGCCCATGTGTCTGATATAAAAGGCTGCCCCAGATCATCTATGTTTAAGATTTCGGCTTTCATTCTTTTATCGTTAGCAACCTAGAAAAAGGAAAAAAAAAAAAGAAAACTAAGACCATACCATGCTGTAAATAATTGACCTAATTTCAGCCCCAGAAAGAGAAGTGAGATTCTGAGTAGAATAAAACCATCTGCAGGAGGAACAGGCTGGTAAGATTCAGAGTTTAGGAAATAAGGAAAGCACTTTTATGGCAGGGGCTGAGATGGCAATTGGAGAAGGAACAGGCAGGCATGTCGCTGGGTCTGTGAGGGGACAGACTGTGCTCTTGAGCCACCACTTCTACAGCTTGCATCTGGGCAATCTGACCTGGTCAGAAGTGAGCAATTAAGCATTGAACAATGAAATTCTAAACATTAGGGCTCTCTTAATAAAGACTGTTGACTCTGCTCATAGAGCCAGAGCCCAGAAATAAGTCCCAGGTAGCTCAGAAGGCAGTGCCCTGAACCATTTGTCAGTCTGAATTCAGAAACACCATGAGCAAAAACTGGTTCTGCTTCCCAGGAGACACAAACACAGTTACAAAAGGAAAACAGCTTGCTGCTTTAATAAATAGAAGGGAGACAACTAAAGGGTTTTTCTTTACAGTTGACAAATAGGATATTCTTGGTTGATGCAGGCTACATTAGCAGTGGATCTGGTGGGAGTGCACGCTGAATTCATCTCTTGATTTTAGGCAAGGTGAAGGGCAAAGTCCATCTCTGAGGTTAAGTCAAATTTTGTCACGTGTGCAAAGAGACAGTTCCTTTATTATAGAAGTTCTGAGGATAAACAGTAAAACAAGAAATGAGGCAGAGAAGATTAAAAAATTACAAATAACAAAATTTTCCTTTTTACATTTCTCTGATGAGTTTTTTCCTTATAAAAGGGCCTTGCAACTAGCCACTGGGTATTGTTCCCAAAACAGCTAGTAAAGAAGCAATGGAATGCATTTGAGATGCCAAAAGGAAAGAAAGAACACCTACCACATATTAATGTAATTTTGGATTTGTAAAGAAAAGGTATAAAAAGCTTACCATGAACAGAATGTGGCTTGATTTCCAAATTTCATATTCAGATTTTCCTCACTTCTGAATGCACTTAAAATGTTTGTCATTTGTTTACTTTTCCTTTAATTTTTTGGATAATTTTCAGTCCTTTCCTTGCCTGCATCCTAGAGAATGGGCTCATGGTGGAGGAGACTTCACCCTGGGCCAGGCACCACTGCTTCCCTCATCCTCTTACATACCCAAGGAGAGTAAGTCCTAGGGTTGTTCCTGTGTGCACAGCAGTGTGAGGGTAGACCTTGAAGCACCTTACCAGTATGAGTCCTCGTTTCCTCTATGTTGTGATTTTTTTTATTGCTGTGATTATAAGCAAGTTGCTTAGACACTCTGTATCTAGATTCTTCATCTGTGAAACAAAAGTAATGGGGGTGCACTTTTTGTATGTGAGTAGAAAGCTGGAAGGAGACGCCACCTGTTAAGTGCTAGTATATTACCTTGCCCAAAGTGAACTTCCAATACATTTATTATTATTATTATTATTATTATTATTATTATTATTATTATTGAAGTTAAGTATTGTGCTTGTAGTATGGAGCAGTAGCTCCCATAAAAGGCATGGCAGCTTGGCTTGAGGGCCAGTATCTGCATCACCAAGGTGCTTGCACTTCACATACGGTGGTATTTTGTGAACTGGATGGAAAGCAAGCATTCATCTTTGGAATCAAATTATTGCAGCTTAAGAGAATATCAGAAAAGTCATTTTAAAAATTTAAAGGTGGTAGCTCATTGTAAATATTTGACTCTTCCTATAATTGGAAGGGAAGGGTGGATGTATATGATTTGCAAATAAAACAAAGCAAAGGAAAAATACACACAAAGCGATTTAGCACAAACAGCTCCAATAATATAAATGGCAAGAAAATGTCCTTCCTTGCAAGGATAATGAACAGTTTACAAGCTAAGTAAATACAATCTGCAGCTCATTAAAGCCTTAGCAATAAGCTCAATGCAGTAAAAGGATCTTATTAGGGTGGGAGCACAGGACAGACTAGGTGTGAGATGGATGACTCTGAGAACAGCTGGAGGGGACAATTAAAGAGAAATAAAGAACTACAGGGGAACTATTCAGCCTCCTCCCCCTATGCTAGGATCCTGTGGTGTGAGGGCTATTTTGGAGCAGGCACTGGCCAGCATCCCATCTCCAAAAGCAGATACTTTAAGAGCGGCCTGCTAGGCACAGAAATGACATTTAGAAATGGTGCAGATTTGTTTCACAGAATCTTTTAGACCCAAGAGTTTGGAGATACTTGGGCCCCAAGGTGGAGACCCTATATATTCTTGACCAGGTCTTTCTTGTGCTACTATTTCCCAAACTCTACTCTTTCAAAAGCCTGAAGACCCGATACTGAGCTGAACTCCCTGGTCTGTGTAACCGCATGACATTGCAGTAATAGAGTCCTTTGTCAGGAAATGTTGGACCAGTGGAAACACCAGAAATGAGACTGCTGCGTGTGTGAGAGGAAGGATCAGCGCCCCAGGGCTCCATCCAGATCTATAGGAGCTTGTGCAGCAGGAGAGAAAAGGAGGCCACCTGTGAAAGAGAATGAGCAGGAGTGCATGAGGAAAGCATGGCTGAGGAAGGCTGGTAAGTTCATGGCTGGCTGCTACCTTTTGAAATTTGGAAGCTCAGAGATTTTTTCAGATTCTTGAAGGATTATGTGAAAGGAGTGTGTTATTATGCATTACTTCTGGATCTGGGTGTTGCTACATCTTTGGACCAATGTTTTACTATTTCCAAAAAGTAGGGCAAAAACCACACTTGGTGTGAAATCTGAGCTCATCTTTATTTTATTGTTCTTTTTTTTTTTTTTAAAACCAGGGTTCCAATTTAGGACTTTGTTCTTGCCAAGCAGGTACTTATGCTTTCCTGTTCTCTTAAACTAGGTTGGATTTTCATGAATCACTTTCCCAAATCAATTCAGACACAGTTCATTATCATGAGAGTTTGTCCTGCAGGCTGTGGTTATTGGTCTCCCCCAGACTCCCTGAGTTGGTCTGTTGTCCTCCTGAAGCATCTGCAAACCAGGAACAATTTGTTTTAGATGGTAAGCAATGGACATGCCCACTGGGTAGAATCAACACAAGCAACAAAATAAGTCCTCTTGGCCAGTTTTAGGTATTCCACCTGTAACTGCTGCATTGTTTTGTGGTTTGGAGGCCACAGCTTTCTAGCTAAGAATTTCCTTTCACAATCAGTGTTCACATGTTTGAGTGAGAGTCCACATCACCACTTAGCTGGGTCCTACTTTGTCCCAATCAGCTAGTAAATAGTTATGTTTAGTCATTATCCATGAGAGCTGGGGGACGTTAGAAAAGATTATGTTCTAGGAATTCATGAACTAGAACTGGGAGAGGATCTATTCAGCATTGCAGTTCACAGGCGATCGGTGCATATCTGTCAGCCCACTCAGGGGGCCCAAGGGAAATTTTTGAGGATGAGTTTCAAGGTCGAAGAGTGCATGTGTATAAGATACCAGCAACAATAGCAGGTAGCATGGAGCAGAGCAGAGAGCCAGAGCACAACAGAGCTGCCTGCATCTTTATTGTATCATTCTTATACAGGTTATTACCTCATATTTACGTTCTTATATAGTGTCATGACCACCACATCCATGTTTACCTGTGCTGCATCATGGTTACAAAGCTGTATCCCACTGTGCACCTGTGTTAGACCAGCAAGGTCATGCCCTCAAGTGTCCCTGAGCTTTGAGGCCATCTGAGTGGTTCCCCACCACCATGACAGTGGCTCTCACACTAGAACATGCGTCAGTATTGACCAAAGGTTCTTATTTCAAGTTTCTGATGCAAGAGATCAGGGCAGGGGATGAGAACCTACATTTCTAACAGGCAATGATATTTCTATTGCTTCCCAAGAGATCATGTGAAGATCCACCAGGCCTTACCATGAGGAGGGGCGTTGTTGACAGGCCTGGAAGAGAAAATGATTACAGAGAGCACAGGACTGAGGAAGCACTGACTCAGAGTAGCGCTTGTCCTGAAGCCTGGCTGCTGTACTCACCATGGGCAGGCAAGGAGAGTGCACCATACACTCAGCAAATGGGAAGGACAGGAACATGCTGGACACCTGAGAATGCGTGGGTGTGCCTGAGGCCTTTCAGGGCTCAAGAGGAAAAATTGATGTCTTCAGTGCAAGGACTCAGGTGGTAGTTCATGGCAGAAAAGGGGCAACAGGGGCTGTTATAACTTCTGGAAGATGACACTGTGGGGAGTTTGCAGGGAAAAAGGTCAAGAGAGGAAAACATGACATTCCACTGCCTGGTCTCAAGTCTAGACTATCCCAATTTACTCTCCCAAACCCCTCTGACACACAGTTGCCTCATCTGTGAGGTCGGGAAGCTGCAACCACCTCACAGATATTAGAAGGACATCTCAGACACTTATCTACTGGCTACTGTATGACGTGTTAAAGTACTTTTATCCATCATGAAAAAGGTGGCTAAGGAAGACCAGAAATCTCCTGCCATCAGTTACATCTGATACATGTTGTGTTCAAGCAAAAACTTATAATAGTTGAATTAAAATAGTTATTGAGAGAAGTACTGGCAACAATGAACTGCAGAGAGCCCACAAACTCTCACTCTTTATTACAGGGAAGTGAGAAGAGGCATGCCAAAATTGGGAAAAAAGGTACAGCAGATCATATAAATAAGACCCTTGCAGAGGTTTAAGGAAAATTCATCAAACTCCAAGCTTCAGTCCTAAATTCCCCACCATCATCCCAAGTAAAATAACAAAAATATAACAGTCAAGATGAGAATAGCAGTGAAACCTTACTGTGGATTTTTTTCTTTTAATTTCTGTGTGGCTTCAGCTGCCATTGGTTAAAATATACTTTACATATGTGCACATATTTGTCTTCATATGTGTGTGTTGTTGTTTGTAGGTATTTGCCTCATCTGACAATACTGTATAGTAAAAGTATTTTTACTATCCCAACTTAATTTGAGAAATTGAGATACAGACAAATTTTGAGTCGTGTTGGAATCATTGTATTCTCAGGCTCAGGCATAAAATACAATATTCAGTATTAGACGAGTCCAGAGTTAGCTCTTGAACCATGTTCATCTTCAGCTGTTTGTACCTTGAGCATTTATACCTTCATTGTTTGAGTATCTTAAATACTTGTATAATTTTTATGTAACAGTCTACTTGATTTTTTTATGAACTTTCTCCATGTTTCTAGGAATTTTATCTTCCTCCCTTGTGTGCTGCCTTTTGAGAGATACATTTCTGATAATGATCTATAAGAATCAAGGTGGTAGAGCTTGATCTGTTAGTTCATTTGTTTTCTTCATCCAATTATGTGGGCTTGGAGATAATATCAGCCATCCTGTAGGGGCATTAAGTGAACTACTGATTTTCTGGGTAGTCAGGTTCACTTTCTGAGTCAGTTATCTACCAGTTTATCATCAGTTCAGGCTTCACAGGACAATAGCCTGTCCTATTCTCATGGGCTTCATGGCTTTGTGAGATAAGAAAGTTGACAATGAAATGCTTTCATAGGTAATCCCCACCCAAATTAATCTCTGCCTCTGCCGATTTCCTTTTATTCTAGTTATGTCTGTTTGCCTTTCACTCCCTTCTATCACCTCCAACACCAGCTTCAGCACTTATTCCATTCTGTCACCTGCATCCTTCTGAGAATGAGCAATGCCCCAGAGCTGAACATTAGGAAGCATGTGAATTTGGTTACTGAGATGCATTACTCTAAAGGGACCAAGTCAATGTAGTTTGTTTCTTTGAGCTAAAAGTCTTCAAGGGATCAGCAGCAGCCTATATTGAAATGATTTCTGGAGGCTGTTGTGGTGGAAAGGTTGCCTGAACTTCAAGATTGAAGTCAGTTTGAAATTTATAAGTTTAATGGTTTATGGTTCCTTAGGCACATTGTTGAAGCACAATAATATTCTTACCTTCTTCAGGTGAGTTTTTTATGGATAGAGAAGAAAGATGTCCTGTATTTAGACAATCTACCTCTCTGTTTTATAGTTTCTGGTGCTTGCTTCCATAGCTTGCTCAATCCTTGAGATTATAAAAAACAAATCACTTAAATAATCTCTATAGAACTGCTTCTCCCATTAGCCTATACGGCCAAGAGTCCCTCTCTCAGGCACCATTGTATCCACAGCATTCATATCAGTGTCTGGGAGTAAAATGTGCTTAAATGGTATTTCCCAAATTTAACTCCAGTGAAATGGAATGGGAGCCTTTGGGAATCAGGCTGTGGTTGTTCAGCTTATACAAAAGCTTAAGGAGGTCATGGGATGTGTAGATGTCTGGTAAAATATTATTTCTGAGTGCATCTGTGGCAGTGTTTCAGGAGGGGATAAATTCTTCAGTTAGTGAACTGGGTAAAGTATATTGCCCTTTCCGATGTGGGAGGCCATCGTCCAGCCTGTGTGGGACTGAAAGAAAAGCAAAGTGGGAAAAGGATCATGTAGAGACTGCTTGCCTGGCTGAGTGGGGACTGCAGGTTTCTCTGGCCTTGGACTGTGGATTATACCACTGCTGTTGCAAATGCCTGCCCTTTGTAGATGATTATAAGATCTCCTGATTATGTACTTAAAACTATACTAACAAAATTTTTTAATCATTACAACGAAAAATATTTCAGATTTTAGAATGCACAGGACAGAAATGGGAACTTTCTCCCAAATTTTATAATACCTTATAAAATGAAATAATAGGGCCCTGAAAGATAGCTCAGTGGACTAAACATATGCTTAGGCAAGCACAAGGACCGGGGTTCCATCCCTGGTACCACATGCTGTGCTGGCCCTTCTGCTGTGCGCACTGAACCAGTCACTGAGACTGGGTGTGGTGACACATGCCTATAATCCCAGAGCTGGGGAGACTAAGACAGGAGGATCACTGCAAGTCTGAGCTGTGTAGTGAGATGTTGTACTAAACACATTAAATTAAATTAAATTAAATAATTCCTTTTAGCTAATTTCCATATATTCTTTATAAAGAAGGGGATTTATATAGAGATATATATGGTTACTTATATAAAGATCTTACACACAAATGCATATATTTTGACTACTTGGCTATTAGCTGTTTCTCTGTAATATCCTGACTAACATACCTGCTGTCAGTGCATCGTGAAACTTAGGGTGATAGGATAGGTACACAAGCAAGTGTGTCTCTTTAGACACATGGCTAATGAGTTCATTGTCATTTGCTAAAAAACACACACATTTTCTTATTCAGGGTCAAAGTCATGGGTCTCATTAAGAAGTGTCCATTGCACTCGATAGACGTCATCATTAGGAAATCTCTCATTAGTTCCATCACCAATTTCCATCCTGAGTCCCTCACACCATGCTTCACTACTCAATGTTATGTTCAGTAAATCAAGAAACTGAGACTTGGTGCGATACATGGAAATTAATGATCTCGAGACCTGACTTTCCAGATAACTGGGGTTTTGCAAAGAGGAAGCCAGCATTGTTGCTGCAGTCAGAATGGGGCAAAAATGATAGGTTCCGACCGAGCACAAACTACTAAATTATCATGGTCCAAATTCAGCATGGTTGAATCCCCAAAACAACAGCTTATCTTCTCCATGACCACTTCCTCCTTCTTTTGTATCCCAGACCTGGATACCTTTCCGAAGCACACAAGGGATCCCCCAATCAGCTCCTTGTGTCTTCCAGTCTCAAGTCAGAGGGTCCCCCCACCTCCCTGCCATCAATCCTCTCCGTGTCTTCAGAGTTCATACCTACCCCAAAGCCTCTTTTACTTTAGCTTTCTGCTGCCCTGCTGATAATCCTAACAGAGAAAAGGAGTCACAGAAGCTTTTCTTGGGCTGAGGTCTCTCTGCATGCTTCTTTCTCACCTATTAGATGAGTGAGTGGAAGCTGGGGGTGACATTGCAAGGACCTCATGTGGGACGATGATCGATCTCTCCCACAGCGAGCAGTCAGGGAGGTGCTATCAAAGTGAGGTCTGGCCTGGTGCTCCCTCCCTCACAGCCCCCCTCAGCCCAGTGACTGCAGGGGACCCATGTCCTTGTTCCTTCCTTTTTATTTTCTTTCCCTCTTTCCTTGCCTCAAAGACTATTGTCATCCTTTTCACAAGTTCAGACTTTCCTTGATAACCAAGCTATGTTTTCTGATATACAAATTAGATACCTGGGAGATCATTTACTCCTCAGCTTTTGAAAAATGTATCTCATCTTTCCTCTTTTTTTTTCCTGAAAGACAGTAAATTAAGGCTATGCTCAAACTGTCAACTCTGATACAAATTTTTTCTTGACCCCCTGATGAGAGTAAATTCAAAACCAATTAGCTGCTTCATGACTTTCACCTTTGATGGATGGCAGCATTTGCTTTTCTCCTCCTAGGAGAAAAAATAAGAATCAGAGCACCAAAAGGGATAAAACAGCTCTTGGATCAGAAGTTGTTAGTGTCTACAGATTCCAGTGATTACCTAGGGCAAAGCTGTAGTATTTTTCTGGTTAGGAAAGCCATTCAGAACAAATAGTGCCAATGTCTCCTGTGAAGATAAGAAAGCCATTACAGAGAGTTGGGTGCCTTTCATGGAGTCACAAATGCATGGAAAGAAGAAGAAGATCTGAGGCCAAAGCAGAGATGGGATTTTCCACGTGGTGTGCTACCCAACACCCTTGGTCATTTCTGTCGTGGCTCAGGGCCTTCTTGGCAGGCAGCACACAGAGCTCGTTCTTGGGCACAGAAGCAATGTGTGTTTCCTTGTGGGGTTTAGTAGATGTCAGAGCCCTGAATATTTACTTTCTTTCCCTTAAAAGTAAGTTCCAGTGCTGTGGACTTTCCTTTGGAGCCCTCAAGCAGCTGTAGCTCACTCTGTGCAGTGTGCAAAGAAAGGGGTTAACATGGATCCCACAGCCCCATTCTCTCGAAACTGCTGCTGGTCTTCGTTCAAGTTACCCTCCCTATGGCTGCATTGAATTCGCCTCCTCATTCAGTTCCTATTGATTAGGGCTAAGGCAAAAATTGCTTCTTCTATTAAGACTTCTTAAAAATACCCATCTCAAGAACTAGCTATAAGTCTACTGGCTGTGATTTACTTGTATTGGTTGGACATATCATTAAGATGATACATACGAGCACGGATTGGCGGCTCAGAAAAAATCTGGCCCCCAAAGTGGACTGAATCACCAGAGTCCAATGTTGCCTTTTAATTTTGCTCCATCCAAAAATAACAACATTAACCACTAATTCTTTACTGAGTAGAGGGTTTGGTGTTAGGAGAGCACTTATTGTGTGCAAATGTTAACACTGTGCCAGCTCTGCAAGTGTAACTTGGAAGCCTCTAAAAGAAGAGCCTGGTTGACAAAGGACCCCACTTGAAATATATTGTCTGAAATCTATTGTCACGCTCTTCTCAAGCTGTGCTGTAAGCCAATGGCCAAGGGTGGCAAGTGAGTTAAGGCCAGTCCAGTCTTGGATACAGATGGGTCAACTGACAGGTGATTCTCCTACAGGACTCCCTGAGAATGACTTCTAAGCCTTTCTTTGGCCTTGTGATCATCCACGTGGCTTCTTGAGACCTTACCTTCTCTCACTTCACTGGGATCAGACCTGCTTCTTAGCTTTTCTAGCTCCCTAATTTCTTTCATTGGCTTTTCCCCTATGAATATTTTGACATCATGTGCAGTCTTGGCATCTGTATCTTTGAGGACCTGGACCACTGGTGGCACACCTATGGCACAAGTTCCACAATAGAGACAAAGACCCCCTCTGTTGGACGGGGAGCCCAGTTACCCCAGCATTGTCCCAGCAGCCAACTCAGATGACAGCACACATAGGAGCCAGAGGTGTGCCCAGAAAGGAGAAGCAGAGCCAGGTGATGACGCCACAGTCAGATGGCATTCAGTCTCTAGAGGGTTCACTGCCAGTAATCTAGACTAACAAACTCTTACGCTATTCTGTGCTATTTTCCTTGAATTCAAATGAATGAAAGAAAAAAATTCAAAGACACCCTGAAATCAGCAATTGCAGGGGCTGGGGAGACAGCTCAGTGGCCTAATCGCTTGTCTGAAAAGTGCATGTACCACAGTTTGATCTCCAGTACTGCATGCCATGCCAGCTCCCAAAATCAAGCATAGTGGCACATGCCTGTAATCCCAGCGCTGGGTAAGCAGACACAAGAGGATTACTATGAGTCTGAGCTTTGTAGCAATACTCTGTTCCGAACAAATAAATTACATATTAAAAAGAGATTTTTAAAAATGAGCGACTGCAATTGCAAGATCTATGTTTACAGCCTAGTTCCGGGGGATCATAAACACTTCCACTTTAAATGACTTCCCTGTGTTTTCTGGGTCTTCACTGATATATTCAATCCTCAAAAATATGCAGATCTAAACCACTCTAAAGGGATAGAAACGGACAAGTGAGAAGATACTTACAAATTTGCAATTTGAATAAAGTAACCTGAGAAAAACATGAAGTGATAAAAGTACAGAATGAGATATTTCACATGCCCATTCAAGAATGTACAGGAGGACAATGCAGATACTGTAGACTGCAGGTAGAGGAGAATTTGGGGGCAAAACTTAGTCCAGTTCTTAACAATTGTAGCTTAGAATGTGAAAGAGGAACTTGGCTAAGTGAGCTGGATTAAATTCAGACGTAGATAGGCCAGTGCGTGAAGCCTGGTTCATTACCAGTGAGTTCCCTGTGAGCAAGAACTACAAATCCTCTTTAGAAGTTCAGTAACTAAATGCTGTTTTTTCCCTCTTGGGTATTTACTCTCTTTTGATGTAGACTCACATCCTAGAATTTGATTTTATTTGTTTGTTTTGAGTTTTGTTACAAAACTGCTTTGCAGTCAACCTGTATTTTCATAGGTAATATTACTTTTGGATATTAATTTGTTATTGAATCTATACCTCAAGTTCATGGCAATTATGTCAGCTCCTTATCATTAATTTACACTATGCATTTTGTCGATGTATCAAATTGTGTTGGTCCCTCCAAGAGGATGCAAGAAAGCTATTTTTCTCAGCTTCTGCTCAGAAAATCTTTCTTTGTATAGACAGAACAAAAAGGAAAACCTATGAGACAGTTCACACAGAAAATGTCTTGTTTTGTTTTATTTAGTTTTGCTTCTGTTTATTTGGTTTTGGTGCCAGGTACTGAATTCAATTCTTGATGCATACTTAGCAAGCCCTTACCACTGAACTACATTGGTGTCTCAAGGTCCCACTTTATTGGTTCAAAAAAATAGAAAGAAAAAGAGAAACTTCTCGTTTTCATGAATATGACACAAGCAGAAGACTTGTTTTGTTTTTATGCTTAGAATCCAGTAAGGCAGCTCTCTAACCTGTTGCTTTTGATTCTCCTCTTGTCCTGTTCCATTATTACTGATGCAGCAGGTAGGCCACAAAACTGAAATGTACGTCATGTGCCACGGGATTTACCCCTTTGAGATGATGTATGCAAACAGCATGGTTTGAACAACAGCACTGTGCATTTCTGCTGGCCTATGGAAAGGAGAAAAGAATGCTTAATTTGTTTTGTCCCCTTATCAATTGTTTCTTTTTCACTTAATTTCTAATGTATTTCCTTTTTTATTTCTTTTTCTAATTTTGCATGCATATGTCTCGTAAGATGAACAACTGGTCGGAAGACTACACTATGTATTATAACAAAAACTGTGAAACTCATATTACTTTAAGTAAAACTCTGTATCACTTGTAATTTTTCTGTTTTAACACCATTTTGTGCTCTCTTTAAAAAAGAAAAGGAAAAAATGTACAATTCAGTGATTTTTTTGATTGTTTTGTTTTGTTTTTTTTTTCTGTTTGTAGCTCCACAAAGATGTGTGACTGCCACTATGAACTAACTCCAGAGCACCTTTGTCCTTCTAGGACAAGCTTTGGTGCCCTTTGGAGTCATGTCAGTTTCCTTTTAGTTTCCAAGGTTCACCCGGATACACGTTTTAACTGTAAATTTCCTCTGCATCAATCCTTGCCACAGAAAAATGGAAATATTTTCAGTTCTAAACCTTGTTTTCATGTTCGTTACCTTGCATTAAAACTGAAACGAGTGGCAAAGTAAGGCCCCAAACCAAGTTAATAGTATTTCTAGTCATTGGTCTTTAACTTAGAGAACTCATTTCACTGATTTTATTTCAAATCAACTTTTATCAGTGGATCAGGGAAGGAGGAGGAAAGAAATCATGGACAGTAATTATATAAAGTAAAATATTTCCATGAAAAGTAATAGAGCTGCTTATATCCCTCAATTTGCTGTAGGTTTCAGAAAGTACAAAATCAAATTTAAATTCATACATAAGCATGTATTCATGCTGTGCAAGCACTATTTTGAAATTGCCTAACTTACGCTAGCTTTGTCTACATGCTATTATCTTCATTATCACTATGATCATTATTGTTAGGGTTAAGTTATCTGGCTTAGTTTTCTATCTCTCATGGGTTTTACTATAATTCATGATTTAGGTTTTTATGAATTACCAGTGATACTTTGAATATTGAGATATAAAGTAAAAATTTATGTACGTGTGCGTGCACACACACACACACACCCCGGAGTATAACTACATGTGTTGGTATAGAGCATTTACTGAAAATCTTTTCTTTCACTCATCTTACTTTATTCTGCATTACTTTGTTTCTGGTGAATGTGCCTGATGAACAATGAAAGTTTGCAGCAAATGTGGAGAATTTCTCTAAAGAAATGTGATGATTTCTCTAAAACTTCATATCCCTTTTTATTTATTTCCAGGACCACTCTTTATTCTATATTTAGGGAAGGAATTAGTCAATATTTGCTTATTTCAATGACATTGCTTTCAATTTGGGGATATCATCAAGACCATGTACATTGGGGAGAAGGTTATCCTTTGTTGTATCTTCATTTTCATGACCTTTTTTATCTTTAGTTTTTTCTGTCTCTCAATTTAGTTGTCATCTTTGCAAACTGGATTTTTCTCTAAGATTAGTTTAGATACTGGCTATGCTAAGAGCTTCAGCATGTTTTTTAATTATGGTCCATATTCCCTCCAGGAGATATTGGCAGCCTGAAGACTTCTGTGTGTAGTGTGTGGGTATTGACCCTGGGACAGGAAGATGAAGGTAGCATCTCAGGGGTGGAGGCCAGAGGGAGTTCTATGCATACTTTAATGTGGAGAACCACCTTTCCCACAATATGATGATATCCTCCAAAGGTCAACAGTGCCAACCACAACGAACACTAAGCTATTCTTTAAAATATTGCTTTTATTACTTAACAGCATAGCTTCGTTGAATAACCTTCTTAGTAATCTGGAATTTTTCTTGGATCACTTCCTCTTTGGAGAGTGAAGTCAGGAGGACACTGAGACAGACCCACAATGGGAGGAATGGAGGGTTGCCAAGAGCCAGAATGTTCTAGCACATATGCATGTGGCCTTGTCAGCAGACAACCCTCCCATGTTCTGCCCCCAGTCAGTCTTATGATTGATGTCTGGCCAATGCCTCCACCATAGCTCACATGAGATTCTGAGACAGAAATACTAAGTTCTTCTCAGAATGACTAGTATGGAACTGGGATTACCAGGCTCCCATATCACATTGCTGTCATAAATCTAGGCAGGATTGACTAAAGCTCATGCAAGAACTTTTGGTAGTATTTTTGTCTTGTGTAGCCCTGAATGAAACACCAAATGCTGTATTCATCATTTTCCTATGCTACATTTTTGAACAAATAGAGGGTATTCAACCAATGTTGGTGAAAACTAAGGATAAACTTGGAAGGTGGGAGGAGAAAAGAAGAGCAACCTATCCAATAAAAACTAAAATGTCTTACTTAGTAATCAGCCTTGAAAGTGTCCAGTCATTAGTTTATCAAATATTTACTAAATATTTATAATTTTACACACAGTTTTAAAGAAAGAACACTGATGGTCCCAGCCTTCAGTAGCTCAGAGGCAGGCAGATGTAACAGAAATCGAATGCAAAATCATAGAGACATGTATTTAATTCTACGATAGGAAATTAAACATTGTGTGGAAAACAAGGAATGTTCTGAATTCCTTCATTTGGGAAACAAGATTCCTCAGAGAATTAATTATCAAGGCTCAGCTGGAAAATTAAAAAGAGGGCTGAATCCATAAGGGCAGAGGAGGTGACAGACTAATTCTTTTTAGTGTTGGAGACAATAACACATATGTGGGAAGATGTTTTCTTATTTTTTGTTTTGTTTTTAAAAGAATGTATAGTCATACATGTCACCTGTGGCTGACGGTGTCTCTGTCCACTGGGCATCCAACAGTTGAGGTCCACCATAGAACTCGTGGTGGTCAGTGATGCTGCAGTAGAAGTGATCTTGTCATGCTCAGACAGGCTGCAAAGTGAATGGTGAAGATACTGTGTTCTATTTTTCTTTCTGCCATCACACTGAGCTAAGATCTGACTGTAAAAGCTGCCATGAAGAGTGAACAGCAAGGCTCAATGAAGTCACCACAACCTCCAGCTCCTATGAAATAATACAAGGAAGAAACAAAGTATTGATGTTTAAAGTCACTGAGACAGAGGTCTTTATTATCGCAGCATAATGTAATGGGAGCTTACTAAAGCAATGTTCAAAACTATAAGCATCCCACACTGCCGATGGCTATGGCCATTTTAAATGTGCAATTGAGCACCACATTGTTACATATGAATAAGCACATGCACACCAAATTCAAACTGATGCGCAGCTAAAGTGAGAACTGGAATTTCACATTCTCACACTATGATCAATTACAGACTCCTCCGTCCAAAGAGTCCACAGCAATTAAGAGTACTGTGATCGCATAAACAAAGGGAATAGTTGGTGTATATTGTATCATCTGGTAAGAAGAGATACAGGAATTAAAGTATTGACATTAAAGGCTGTTGATGGCCACCCAGGATCGCAGCTCACAGAAAGGGTACCTGCCTAAGGTCAGGCCAACTGCAGCAGAGGAAGCTTCACTACTGACTGGTCCTGGTTTGGGTGATTGAATGTTTTCAATATTTGCAATTGAGATACTCATTTTTTCCTAGGTGGTTCATTACATATCGGCCCCTGTGCATCCACTGTGTGCTCTGCAAGCAAATGAAATGCACCTCAGAAAGGTCTGCTGAGAACTCAAGTACGACTCATTGAGCACCAGAGAACTCATATTTGGTCAGTACTATGGCAGATAGCCTAGAGGTATCCATGGTAACCCATGAGCATTTTAGCCCTTGGTGCAGATCCTTTTATTTCTCTTTGTCTATTCATTCACATATAACTTAACAGGAAAATGTTGAAAGTGTACAATTCAGTGGCCCTCAGTACATTCATAGAGTTGTGCAGATATCATCATAAACTGATACTGCAGCATTTTCATCATCTGAGAAAGAAATCCTTTATTCACTAGTAATCACACCTAGTTCCTCATTAAGCAGGCTGCCCTGGAATCCATTCAATTTTCTATCAAGTATTAGCCTATTCTGAAATGTTTATTTGAGAAATTATGAAACTATATCTAACTTTTATATTTGGCTTCTCACATTTAGCAAAAATATTTTCATAGTTCATATATGTTGTGGCATTCATCAGTAGATTAATTCTTTTTATACCTAAATAATGTTTGTTTTCATGGGTTTTATTCATGTTTTCCTAGTTATTCATCTCTTGGCTAATATGAATAATACTGATATCTCTGTATATAAAATTTTCTATGGACATATGCTTTCATTTCTTTTAGCTAAGTAGCTCTAAGTACAATTGCTAGCTCATGGAATATCTTTAAGTATATCATTCTGAGGAAAAGCTAAATAGCAAAATTTTTTATTACGATCAATTATGCGTGAGGATTCCACATTCTCCACATCCTCTCCAATATTTGTTATTTCTCCATTTTAGTTTATACTAGTCATTCTGGTAATGTCATGTCATTACAGTCCTGATTTGCATCTCCACTTCAACTAATTATACTGAACCTTTCTTTCATGTAATGTTTTGCCACTAGTAATAGTTCCTCTGAGAAATCCTATCCATTCTTTTACGTATTTTTCATTGGGTGGTTTGCTGGTTTACACTACTTTATTTCTTAACACATAATGTTTTTAGATAAATTTTAAATTGACAGCAAAATTGAGGGGAAGGCACAGAGATTTATTATGTACTCTCCATTTTTATAGACAGTTTCCTGTGTATCCATATCTCCCTCATTGTGGTTTGAGTTTGTGGAAGAGATTTATTAAATCTGGAAATTAATTTAATATATATTCTCATCTTCTCAATTTTTATTCTAATCCATGAACCTGCATTTCTTTTCATTTATTCATTTTTGTCTTTCTATTATTTTTTCAGTTTCTTACAATGGCATTTTACTGTTATAGATATAAAAATCCTGCATTTTTTGTTGCATTATTCTAAGATTTTTGCCTTCTTTGATGTTATCTTATATATTTAAATTTTTAACTTCATTATCTCATTAAATTTTTCTTTTCTTTTCTTTTTTTGGCAGAACCAGGGATTGAACTGAGGCCCTTAGGCTTGCCAGGCAAGGGCTTATTCTACTAAGCTATCTCCCCGGCCCCATATTTTTCTTAATATATGTTTATCATATCTAATGGATTCATCACAGAGAACTGGTAAATGTTAAATAAAAGAGTGTAACTAATAGCTTTAATATAAATTAATATAATGTCTAAATTGCTAGACTTCTTTTAAGCAGAATCATTATGACCATAAAGAAAATAATGCCTCTAAAAGTAAAAACAGTTTTTTTCCATCCAATTTGGATGTTTGATTTTTCTTGCCCAACTGTCTTGTTCTGATATAAAAGATTAGAAGGGATGAAAACAGAAATACTTTTGTTGTTCTTTACATTCTGAAGAAGTCTGTTGATCTTTCAGTTTCTGTATTATGTTAGTTACGGATTTTTCATTAATGCCCTTTATCAGGGTGAAGAAGCTTCTTTCTATTCTTAGTTTGTGGAGTGTCTTAATCAGAAGATGGATTATATTGTGTCAAATGTTTTTTTTTATGTGTACATTGAAATAATCAAGTAGTTTTTATTTTTTCTATTAATATAGATGATGCCGATTCATTATTAATTAGTGTTACAGATCAATTAATTACAGAATAATGTAATTGAGCTACATTGATGGCTCTCACATGCCAAAATAACCTGACATTCCTCAGCCAAACCCTACTTTTATTTTATTTATTTATTTATTTTTGGCAGAGCCGGGGATTGAACTCAGCCCCTTGCACTTGCCAGGGAAGCGCTTATTCCACTGAGCCATATCCCCGGCCCTTAAACTCTACTTTTATATGATGAAAATTATTTCAATGTGTTGTTAAATTTGATTTCCTGGAATTATTATATTTTTCAGAAAATTCATGTCTGTATTCTTGAAGGACAAGGATCTGTAGTTCTCTTTGGGGGATGTGCTTGTCTCATTTTGACATTAGAGTATTGCTAGCTGCTTAGAATGAATTAGAAAGTGTCATTTCTGACCTCCCCCTCCCCTTTGTTATGGAAGGATTGGAGGGTGATTGGTCTTCATCTTCCTTTAAACATAGATACATTTCATCAACAAAGCCATTTGATCTTTGATTGTTGTTCTGCAAAGGTTTTTATCCCCTTTTCAATTTTTACTTGTTTTAGGTGTGTTTGGTTTTTCTGTTTATTTTTGAGCCAACTTTTTATGTCTTTCAATATTTGTGAGCATTATATCTGTGTTGTCTGATTTTTTGAATATAATCATTTATATAGTTATTTTATTACTTGTTTCTGTAAGATTTCCAATAGTATTTAATCTTTCATTACTTGCTGCAATATTTTTCTCCCTTCTTCTCTCTTCTTCAGTCAAGTTTGCCTGTCAATTTCTTGATCTCTTGAGAGAACTTTTTGTTTTGTTGATTTTTTTTTTTTGTTTTACTAGTCTACTTATCAATTAATTCTACTCTATGCTTTGCTACTTCTGTTTTCTTGTTTAATTTGGAATAAGTTAATTGTTTTTTTCCAACTTTTTAAGTTATTCCTTTGGTTGCTATGCTATGGCCCCCAGTGTATATATGGAAATCCTAACCCTTCTTGTCTGCATTTGGAGACAGGCTGTGAGGAGATGAAATGGAGGTGAACCCTATACACTTGTGGCTTCTGTCATTATAAGAAAAAAGATATCTGGCCACAGATCCCTAGGGGGAGGATCATGTGGATACCAATGAGAAGACAAAAATCTGTTAGCCAAGAGCAGGCCTCATAAGAACCACTTTCTGCTAATATTGTAATCTTGGCCATCCTAGTTACAAAGTCCTGACAAAGCAAATTTATGTTGTCTGAGCAGCTGGTGGTGTTTCCTAGGGCAGTTCTCGTATACTGATGCGAGCATTCAGCTTATTCAGCTTTAGTGATTCTCTTACCTGCCCAAAGGAGCTATCTGGGATTTTTCTTTTATGATCTTAGTCATTATATTCAAGTCTCAAATTTCTCTATTTCATAATTTCTTTCTTTTTATTGATACTTTTCTTTTGATGAGATGACATTTTTTGGGCCCTGAGTGTTTTTTTTTTAATCTAATTTATTCTAGTCCTTTATGTCCTAAGGTGTCACGTTCTCAAGAAGCATTTCTTGCTCCCACCTTTGTCCCTGTGCGTCCCAGGTGCGTGTGTTCTCACAGCTCGTGTCCTGGGTGTCGCGAAGAGCCAGCACTCACCACATGGAACGGCAATTGCTTGTGATCCTCTTTGTCTTGGGCAGCAAGTTCGTAAGTCATATTCAGTTTTGTTACTAGCAACTGGTGATGCTTGTCACAAATGCTGGAAACAGTCATTGTTTTGGGAGGAAAGATAAGAAATAGATCATTGTTTCATGGACGTGGTTTTGTCACAGTAGAGCACAGAAAGATCAGGACAGAGGATGCAGTGGGTCTCAGTGGCCAGCATACAGAACGAATGTGTACTCTTTCATTATGTATTTATTCCCTCAGGATGAGTTCATCACTAAAAGGCATTTCTCACAGTATGAGCAATAACTCCCTGAAGGAAATATATCTTTGTAAAATGCAGAAGACGCATGAAACTTTCATAATTATGGGAGCAGTGGGCAGAGTACTATGCTAGAAATATAGGCAGATTTTTCAAATATGGGCTGTTAAAAGGAATGCAGCTTAAATTATCTATAATGTCATGAAAATCTTTGTAGTCATAAAACTAAAAGAAATAGCAACATATTTTGTGACTATGATAGCTTATTATATTTTATGCCTTTGTTAGAGGAAAATGCTTGCAAGATTTTACTCAGATTATGAAAATTATAAAATACCAGTAATGTAACTATATAAATTTAGATATATGCGTGATTTAATTGCTGGTAAGCTATTATAAATTTTTCTTCTCTTCATACAACTTTCCCTCACTTTATAACCAGACACTACATTTCTATTTTGTTTTTGCATTTATATATGCATTTGTAGTTTAACAATATTAGCATCATATTATTTGTGCTAATTTTATTCCCTACCATATGTTTTAAATTTGTCTGAATTGCTTAATATTATAAAAATTTTTATTTTGTAGTTATAGTATAGTATTACATACTTTGTTCAACAATTCCTTCTTTAGGGGAGCATAAATTAATACCCCTTTGATGTTATTAATACATAAAAGTAGAAATATTAATAATTTAAGGTAGTTTTTTCTGTATATAGGGCCTTAATGAATTTTCTTACAGACATGTATTGTTTCACACTCCCCTCCCCCTGGAGCCTGCTCACTCTGTGCCTCGGCCCCCTGGGCTTGGGTGTGAGTGGAGCTGCAGGCGTGCAGACCGAGACTGCGGACACGCGACCAAGCATGCGAAGTGGTGAATAATAGCTCTTCAAGTCTGCAGTAAAAAATGGTCTACAATAAAACTGCATTGCAAAAAATAGGAAAGAAACAAAAAATTAAAATTGGAAAAATTAAAAAAGTTGAGGAAGCAGAACTTGAAGAGTTTGTGGTAGAAAAAATTACTGACCCAAAGTGTAGTGAATGGGAAGATGGAGTATTTTCTGAAGTGGAAGGGATTTACAGATGCTTACAGTACATGGGGACCTGAAGAAAATTTAGGTTGTCCAGAGTTAATTGAAGAATTTCAGGTAAAGAAAAAGATGGTACAAAAAGAAAATCTTTATCTGACAGTGAATCTAATGACAGCAAGTCAAAGAAAAAAAGAGATGCTGCTGACAAACCTAGAGGTTTTGCTAGAGGTCTTGATCCTGAATGAATAATTGGCACCACAAATAGTAGTAGATGACTGATGTTTCTCATGTAATGGAAAGATTTAGAGAAGGCTGACTTGGTGCTGGAAAAACAGGCAAATATTAAATGTCCTCAAATCATACTTGTATTTTATGAAGTGAGACTAACTTGGCATTCTTGTCCAGAAGATGAAGCTCAATAACTTACATCATATATATATATATATATATATATATATAATATTATATTATAATATGGGTCTTGGTTTTGATTTACTAAGGTGGAAAAAAATTCTAATGAAAATCAAGTTTACTATGTCCATTTTGAAGGTACTATGGGAGTGTTGGGTGTTGTTGGTGTTGTTTTGAGTCTATAGCATTGGTTACTTTGAACAAATAAATAAAGCTTTTGTAGTTGCATCCTTTATTAGAAAAGAGCATTTGTTAGCCTGAAACATTTCCTCTGCTTTTCTAAATGTTGGGGGAATTGTCTATAGTCCAAATCAGAAGTCATGTTTTAGCTCATATGCTTAAGGACCACTCTGAGTTTTCTGTTTGTGTGTGTATAAATAAAATTCTTATGTAAAAAAAAAAGAAGAAAGAAAATTTGTGTTTCACTTTTGATGGTTGAGATAGTTTAATATTGTTGATACATAGTCATTTTATCTATGGTTTTTCAACCATACTGGAAGTTATAAAGTATTCTATGCACACTTTAATTTTCATGTTTTCATAATTATCCCACTACTGTTATTTTCCATGTGCATTTAGGATCTTTTGTGATATTTCATATCTTTACATGTGAAGATGTTATGGAGCTCAATTCACAGATCTTTGAAAGCTTTAACAAGATGATTTCATGTGCCACCATAACATGTGTGTCTCCAAACTGTGTATATTAATTTCTGATTTCTTCCTTAAACTGGACCCTTGCATATCTAATGGTCCATGAGATCTGTCCAATGTCTAGACTTTTATCTCAAATTTGATATGCCAAAACAAAACCATGTATTCCTGCCTACATGCAAGCCTACCTCTAGTCAGATTATTTCGATCTCAGTTAGTGGCAAGCCTAAACTTCCTGGTACATAGGCCAAAGTGCTTAAAATCACTCCTCATTTTTTTGGCCAACATTTACAAACAATGAACCATAAAAATCAATGTTCTAAATTTTTTCACTTAGAGCCCCCCTTAGTGATTGATTTCCGCAGACTTTGCTGTCCCTGCCAGTAAACAAAAGCCAGCACTGCCGCCTGTTCCATTGCAATCGTGCTCGGGCTTCCTCTGTCCCAGCTCTGAACATCTCTCCGAGGCTCTGCACAAACCGCTTCTCACATAGACGCACGACTGTGCTTTCTAAAGTGATGACACTCATTACCACTCAGTGCTGCTTTTTCTCATGAAGAGGAAGGACCAACGTCCTTACACGAGCTGCCAGGTCTCGTGCTCCCTGAGCGTGCTGTGCCTCCTTTCATTGTCATCTTTGTACTTCTGCCCCAACCCAATCCAAATTCCTAAATATAAATTTGTCTTGCTCCATTATTTGTAGAGACTAATTTTTGCAGTTTTGGTATCTTGGCAGTACTTTTCCATCTTAGAGTTAAAACTATTTGTTTCTTTATTCTAAACAGACCATATAAACATTTTTATTAATTTTTCAAAAAAGCCTGTGCCCTTTTTCTTATTATATTTGTCTTTATGCTTTTATAATCTTATTATTATTAATGGATACTCAGTTTTGTCTAATTATATATTGCAATTATTCATTTTTACATATAATGCAATAATTTTGCACAAGTGACATTTCACACCAAGTTCTTGTTTCAGGGTCCTCTCCCGTGCGTTGTAGAATGTTCAGGAGCATTCGTGTTTGCACCTTAGATGCCCAGAGTGTTACTCCAGTTATAATTCTCTAAATTTAGTGTATCTCTAGGTGTTTCAAATGTATTATGAAACACAGAACTGCCCCTGGTTGTAAAGAACTGGTCTGTACATATTGCACAGAACTCAGAATGCACAGATTGCTTTTGCAAAAAGCCATATGCAGCCCAAGCTTGCTTTGTCTGAATGCTCTCCATGTTCCATTTCATCATCATTGGATCTAAATGTAAGATCATATGATGGTTGGCATGCTGTCCATAAGAGGGAGCATGTCCAATGACTTCCCCAGAGCCTCACACAGACACAGATAAAATCCATGATTCTAGGTAATCATAAATCCTCTGGTTTGCATACTGTAGCATGAACTAAATACTAGAAAGGACATAGATCCTGGATACCAATATCCTCTGTTAATCACCACTCACAGCCTAGTGTGCATAAAATTTCAGTGTTTTCTTTTATAAAACCCAAGTTGAAGTAGTTGTTTTGTAGAAACCTTATGAAATTTAATGTTGAAGGATGTATAATCCCTAGTACACTTTAGTTAGTATGTGGTAGCAGCTTTTATTATTTACATAAAATCATATAATTGGTAATTGATAACTCATCATCAGACCTGAGTGAGGGCCAATAAAAATGGGAATTGAAGACTTTTGGTCAGCATTTCTCTGGCGTATATGCCATTTATGCCTGGAATATTTATTGAGTGTACAGTGAAGAAATTATACAAGAAAGTGGGTTTTTTTCCAAATGTGTCAAATGTGGACTTTCTGTTAAGATACTCATTAACAGAGAAAAATCAAAACAATAATATGATTAAAACATGTTAACACCTTGTGCTATAATAAATGAATGAATTAAACCTGATAAGGGAATAGATTCAGAAGATTACTTTTTGCACTAATTCATATAAATTTAAAATTGATCTGATAAAGGTTAATCCATGTATCATTTTTTTATGTATTTAGTACAGGGTATACAGGGTCTCACTACACAGATCGGACTCATAGTGATCTTTCCTGTTTTTCAGCCTCCTAAACTCTGGGATTACATGCGTGCCATACTATGCCCAGCCTCAACAGCAGTCTCAGCACACCCCATGGGTGGGGCTGGAAAAGTAGGCCGAGGATCAATTCCCCATCCCTGTGTTTGCCTAAGTAGGCACTTTAACCTGCTAAGCTATCTGAATGGCCCAACCCATGTATGATTTTATAGGGCAGCATCAATTATATACAGTGATGCTCAGTCTGTGATTTCAAAGTTTTCATTAATAAAAAAAGTTACTGGAAATTTCCTTTTGGAGTTGCCTACTTATTTTACATATAACCTTTAAGTCAAATCTAAGAAACATTTAGGAGAAAGTCATGTAAATAGTTTCTTTCTTTGGCTACTAAACTGTATAAGTCAGTTAAGCAGACAGCTATAAGTTATTGGAAGCTGTTTGGAAAAATTAGGATTACAGGGAAAAAAGAAAATAATCACTACCTGGCATGGGGCTTCCATCTCCTGTAGGACCCAATCCATGAAAAGTTGAGGGATAGAAGTGATATGAAGAAAGAGCTGGGAGCAGGGATCTCTTCCCCACACAGTCAGTTTTAATCTTTGAGAACATTTCAAAGATTTTATAAGATGCTTTTGTTGGTATTTTACTAAAAGGAAGCCTCTCAATGACCTATTCTCAAATATGAAAAAAATCAGAATTTGGGAAAGGAAAAAGAAAAGAAAACTATATATTGATATATTACCTGTTTCCTCTCATTCATTTTTCTTCATTAAGAAATAAGACCCAGGACAGCTTCCCGCTACCCTGCACCAGCAGGACCTACTACTGGTCCCAGCCCAGGCACAGTGTGGGTGAGAACCTTTTCCATGCCCTTGGGATGCCCCGCACCACTCCGCAGCACCTCCTCAACCTTGCCCACCGAGTAGGAATTTCTGCTGCGTTCCTGGAACCACCAGACCCAGTCTTAGCCCAGGCCCAGTGAGTGTGTGGGAGAGCTTCCCACTACCCTGCATTGGCGGGACCTACTACTGGTCCCAGCCAAGGCACAGCATGGGTGAGACCCTCTTCCACCCCCTTGGGACGCCCCCCACCACTCTGTAGCACTTCCCCCATCCCACCTGCCACGTAGGAATTTCTGCCCCATTCCTGGAACCCCCAGACCCAGTCCTAGCAAAGGCCCAGTGAGTGTATGGGAGAGCTGCCTCTCCCCCCTATTCCACTTTGTCCCCTCCTGGCTCAGCTCAGACCTGACATACAGGCCTGGGGTGAATCCCTGCAGCTGCAATCCCTGCAGAGAGTGCAGAGGATAGAACCACCCAGCTAGTCCAGGAGCAGAAAATCTTACCAGAGGGCCACAACAGGTTCACCCCTAAAGGCAGCAGCAGGAAGGAGCTGAGCACAGCAGCCAGACCCAGCGAGGCACAGCTGGATAAATCCGAACTTTGTAGATCTGAACATGAACTTCAGTACATTCTAAGGTTATAACTAAGACAAAGATCTACAACAAAGGTCAGAAGACAGTGCTACACAAAATGACGAGAAGGAACAAAAT
>NDGM011082554.1:0-10054 GCA_002564305.1 Octomys mimax | reverse complement strand
CATGATTTGCTTTCCCACTGTTTTCTCCCTCTGGGTTCCAACAGCTACTTGTCAAATGAATGCTCTGTGCTCAAGTCCTGATTTCAAATTCTGCTTCCAGAAGAAACAAAGTAAGATGGATGCACATTGTTGCATTTATTCCTTGGCATAAGATAAAAGCAAGGTATCTTCCAACAGTTCTCATTAAAATGAACAGATATAACTTGGTGGGGGAAGTAGATTTCTTCTTTCCTATTCACATGGAAGTCCCACTAGGGACCTGTTTGCCACCTAGGAAGGCAAAGAGAAGAGCCAAGAGATGTATGATTATTTATGGAGGGAGAGTGGATCTGAGGTTGGGAACATGGCAAAGGAGGCCTTGGGGATCCAGGACTCAGCAGGACTGGCAGAAAGAGCAAGGGCAGGTAGCAGGCAGCATGGCTCAGGTGGTGTGTGTATGTGTGTGTGTGTGTACAGGCACACATATGCATAGGTATAGGTGCACCTGCTCCTATGGAGAGGGGCCTGCCCCTTTCCATGCAGCATTAAATGGCCTGATTTTTAGGACAATGTGCTAGAGCTGAGACTCAGAGGCAATCATTTTGACTGCCACTTGATTTGGACTGGACGCAACTTCCGTCTTCAACAGTGACCTCCAGATACCAGTAGGACCTATGTGGTTCTACAGTCAGAACTTTCTGGGGCCGGGGAGATGGCTCAGTGGAATAAGCGCTTCCCTGGCAAGCGCAAGGGTCTGAGTTCAATCCCCAGTTCCACCAAAAAAAAAAAAAAAAAAAAAAAAAAGAACTTTCTCAGTTGGGGCAGATAAACAACAGAGACAAAGCAGAGATCAGTCAATGGATACCTCTAGAGCCTTTGAAAAGTCAACACAGTCTGAAAACAACACCTATTAATAATGGCTGACATTGCATAAGAGCTTATTGTGTGCCAGGAACTGTTCAAAATGATTCTCTGTGTATTCACTATTTAATCCTCGTGACAACCTTATGAGTTGGGTACTATTATGACTCCCTGTCTAAAGATGAGGGAACTGGGGAAAGAGTGGCTAACTGACTTGGCTCAAGGTGCGCACCTTGTAGACTGCTAGACTAAGATTTGAAATCAGCCAAAAATATGAGCAAAATGAGGTGTTGGGTGCTTTAGAGACATAGATGCCATATGAGACATATTTCTGGCATTCAAAGATTCTAACATTTATTGAGGGAGACAGACACTTACACACATAACAAACATATGAAGCAAAATGAAATAAGCCTGGTAATAGCCTCTAGAGTAGCATCTCTGCTAAATAGCCTCAGTTCTGAAGCTTTAACTCTCATTCCAGCTTTTCCAGGAACAGGTACTTACAAGTTTGGGGGTGAAGGGGCTTAGTGTCCTGGGAATGGCTAAGATTAGGCTGATGTCTTCATTCAGATGAAATCTTGCCTTGTCAATGCTCCTAGGAATAGGACTATGGTTTTCCCTTAGTGCTTCCTGCTGAATCATCCCTAACATTTCTTGTTTCTGTCCCACACCATTCAGTGACTCATTGATTCACTCTGGAAACCTGTGTTAAGCTGTTCTAGTTCATAAGTGCAAACTCCAACTTGCATTAAATGGCATAAATGACTTGGAAAAACCCAGTAGATAGGGGCCTTCATGCCTGTATGTGGCCAAGTAGGCAGCAGGCCAGGTTACTCTGCACACTTCCCAGCCTAGTGTTGATTAGACTACCATGAAATACCTGATTTATGGTGGCAGGGAAGGTTGGGTAGGTCTGTCACAAGGCATGCTCAGCCAATCAAATCCCTCTTCTAAAAATTTTGGAGGAAGAGAAGTAGTGTTGTCCCCATCTGTAGTCATTCCAGAAACATGTCAGGGCATGTTGACTCTGAGCTAGGGGTGCTGCCAGGCTACGCACAGTGAAGAAGTGAAGGAACCCAGCCAGAGGGACTCTAGAGGAGGCACTGTTGGGAATGTTTGATGAAAGATGCCATGTGAGTCTTGGGAGATAGAGGGAACCTCTCACTTCTGGAATTCTCACTCTTTGTTCATTTCTTGCCCTGGGGATCTTGGGAAATAAGGGTATGTACAAATGAACTTCCTTTTTTACCAAGGTTAACTCCAGTGGGGTTCTTTTCTTCTTGAACTAAACAGAATGAACTGTCATAGTGTGGCAGATTCACAAACAATAAGGAAATGTAGTAAAGAAGACCATGGAATGTGCAAAATAAGTATGTGGCCAGGATGTTTTCTTCTAAAAGACTGAACTGATGCAAATATATAAAGTCAATAATCAGACTCCACACTGTAATAGATCAAAGGGGATTAGTGATGAAATTTCACACAAGAAAATGCTAATTATAAATTCATGTCCAGGAAACCATTAAACTTTGCAATTATGATTGAATTTATTCATTCATACATTAAAAATATTTACCAAGTATGCATTATCTGCCAAGAACTTTGCTAGATTTTGCGGATGTGGAATTGGATCTGTCATAGAAGATGCTCTCCAAGTGCTTAAGGCCTAGACATGGAGAGAAGAAATTAAACAGACAATTGCAGTAACACCTAGAAATTTGGGAGGAATGTAGCAATACAATATTACAGAAATTAATACAAGCTGAAAATGAAAGTAATAAAACTCCTCACATACCACCATCAAATAGAAAGGTTAAATTCAAATAATAAACTCATGAGCCAATGCCACAGCTTTTGTGGGATCTATCAGGCAGAAGACAGATCTTAAGAGGTAAGGTGCAAAGATGTAAAAGTTTGGGGATGAGTGTGGAGTCAGACCTTAAATGGCAATCTTGGCAAAAAGTTGATATCACTTTTTGTTTTGCTATTTTGGGGCTGGCTCTCATTATGCAGTGAAGGCTGGCCTTGAACTCACAGAGATCCTCCTGCCTCAGCCTTCTGCATGCTGGGATTACAGATATGTGTCACCATGCCTGGCTAAAAATATTTACATGTTATGCTACAGTTTAGATCTAGAATTTCCCCAAAGGCCCATGTGCTAAAATCTTGCTCCTCAGTTTGGCAGTAGATAGTGGAAATTAGATAGCATGGGGCCTAGAGTGAGATTTTAGGCTGTTGGGGGCTATGTGGAGACACAAGTCTCTTCCTCCCTCTTTTTTGCATCCTGGACATGAAGTGAACAGCAGAGAAACATGGCCACCCAACCTTAGAGGGAAACTTCTAGAACCAGGAACTGAAATAAACCTTTTCTCTTTATAAATCTATAATCTTGGGTATTATTTGTAGTGAGAGAAGTTTGACTAACACATCTTATAAGGATGACAAAAGACATTGGACAACTTTGCCATAAGTCCAGAATAGTGACAAATACCTTATTCTCTTTTCCCAGAGCTCCAGGTAGTAAATAAAAAGCTTCTGTAAGAATTCAAAGCCCTTCAGAATGTGAATTTACACTGAATACATGAAACAGAAATTCTCCAATTCACAAAGTGCCTAAATATAAAATGAAATAGGTACCATCACCTAGGAAATATTCCTGTCAAAATGTTTAACCTGAAAAGAAAGGACTGGTGGGAGGTGTCACTGTTTTGGATTTGAACAAATCAGCTGTATATAAGATATGTTTTTAAAATTTATGTATTTGGTACAGGGTCTCACTATGCAGCTTTGACTCATAGTGATCTTCCTGTTTCATTCCTCCTGGTGCTGGGATTATAGGCATGTGCTACTACGCCCAGTTTAGGCAGACACTTAGACCTCTGAGCTATCTCTCCAGCCCAGACATTTTTTGAACATTGGAGAAATTTGAATATGGATGTTAGATGATATTGGGTAGCAACTCTTAACTTTATTTGATTCGTGTGATCATGGTGTTATGTTTGTACTTTAAAAGTCTTTTGTTAAAGAGATACATATATAAGTATAGTCATGCTTCACTCAACGATGGTGACATACACTGGGAAATGTATCATTTGGTGATTTCATCATTGTTTAAACATTATATAGTGTACCAATACAAGGCTTGATGGTATAGGTCCATGATGGCACCCCTTTTAGAGCTTTTTTTTTGGCACCAGGGATTGAACTCAGGACCCTGTGCTTGCCAGGCAAGTACTTATTCTACTGAGCTATCTCTGTAGCCCTTTTAGAACTTTCAATGATAATACATGGCCTGTTATGGCATGCATGCTATAGGCTTGGCACAACTAGTATAGGTCAGTTACTTGACAGATGTGATCTTTTGACATAATTCGTGGAGCTGTTGTCAGGATAACTAGACATACTCTTCTACAGAAAATTTTATTATAGGTAAAAGGAATATACTATATTAATAATAAGACTACAGTAAACACATAAACCAGTAACAGTCATTTATTTCATCATCAAGTGTTATGTACTGTGCACAATTGTATGCATTATACTTTTATATGACTGGAAGTGCAGAGACATGTTTATACAAACATCATCACAAATATATGATTTGTGTTTTTACATTATAACATTATGATGGCTAAGACCTCACTAGGTAGTAGAAAGTTTTCAGCTCCATAATAAGAGCTCTATCACCTCTAATGGAGCCATTGTATACATGGACCATTGTTGACCAAAATGCTGCTACATGGTATATGACTGGACTTAAGAATGTGTATTGCTCAGGATCAAGTAGGATAGTACAGGAAGGTTTAATATACAGACTATTTTGCAGAGTAGCATCAGGAAGTACTAAACTAATAAAGTATGTTGAAGCACCTCAGAACCATAAGGATGCCCAATCTTGAGTCTTAAGGGGCAAAGGAGTATGGCAAAGGACAGTTAAGGAAATGCAAGGAAGATCCATGTGTACAGGTATAGAAGGTCTCCTCCCAGAGCTGTGGGCCTCAGTGGAGAAAGCCTGCTATGGCCCATTCTTAGCCCATCTTCTGATCTGTCGGATCTTCCTATTGACCAAACCCAGCTAAAGGCCAGAAGATGAAAGAATCCTTGGATGAAATCCAGAGATATCAATGTCTAAAGGAAAAAAAGCAAGATAGAAAAAAAAAATCACAGGCAAAGAAAAATATGCTGTCCAGGGTACACAATGAGGATGCCCATAATCTATTTTCAAATAGGTTCAGAAAAAATAGATGAGGTGACTATAGCATATATTAACAATTGCTAAATCCAGATGGAGAATGCACATGTTTGCTGTTTTATTTTTCCTACTTCCCTTATATTTGATTTTTTCATAACAAAAAAGTAAAATGAAAATGAGAGTAAAATAAATATAGACATTTTTTAAACAAATTCTGAGAGAATTTACACTTACGATCCTAACTGAATGAATTACTCAAAGATTTACTTCAGGAATAAAACCTAGAGATGAAACCCAGAAGGAAGCCGTAGGAGGAGAAAAGCAGTAATGAGCAACGAACTTTGGGAGACATATGAGTAAATCTAAATGAACATTCGCCCTAAAAATAGCTAGAAATGACAGATCAGTGCATAAGGTGATATTGTAGACAAAGACCCCAAAGGAAGATGGCTAGAGTAGACAGAGGAGGGGAGTTGAGAGGGCTTCTTAAAAGAAGCAGTGATACACTCATCCGAATTTTGAAGGTCAAATAGGACTTACTAAAGAATACTGAGAGGGAGACAGAGCAAATTCTGGCAGAGGGAATAGCATGCTCAAGCAGAGATCATTCCAAGGGTCCAAGGGCATGCTGCACTGGATGCTCTAGGACAGGAGGAGAGCCCTTTGGGGATGGTAGACACAAGTAATAGGCCAGAAGCCCAGTGCAAAGGTTCTGTTAGAAGACATGTCTGAAGGGGCCTAAGCTAAAACTTGGGGAAGCAACTGGAGGATTTTATGTGGAGAAATGAGCTGTTCAGATTTGCACTTTAGAAATGAAGCTCAAGTTGACTTTCAGAGCACTGACTGGAGAGTTCTGGAGGGGGGGGCAGATCACAGTCTGGAGGCTGGTGAGGCAATCAAGGCAAGCAGGGTGAGGGTGAGAACTGAGACAGTAGCTCTGGGGTGGTGAGGAAACTGATTCATGGGGTATCATGAGGCAACATGAGTAAGGCTTGGTGACTATGAGAGGTATGCTGGTGTGAAATAGCCCTTTGCTTTGCCTGGGTGACTGACATACCGAGGTAGAATGATGGAACTATCACCTTTTGGGAAAAAAAGAATTGAAAGAAATGATGGTAGGCCAGCTTTGTTGAGGCCTAAATATGTGAATCTGAAGTTATGAGCTGGGCAGAGGGGCGGCATGGACAGATAAGGAGAAGGAGGGAGGAGGGCCATGCAGGATGTTCTAAACTTGTATCAGCAAGAAAACGTCCCTCTATGGACACACACAGAATCTTCTGCTTATATCTTATGGGCTGGAATGAATTGGGTCATGTAACATTCTTAGGTTCCCAGGAGGAAAATGGAGAAGAAAACGGTCATAATTGGCTTCAACAAATCACAGTCCTGTTCCTAAGCATGACGTATTGCTCCCAAACAAAATTAAATTTCTGTTCCTAAGAAGAAAGGGGGCACGGTGTTAGGCAGACTGAAGACTGTTGGCTCACATAATCACTTGAAAGAGGGCCAAGGTTTGGGAACCAAGCAAGATAGGTAGGGGAGATGCTCCTGCAGAGATCTCTCACCTCCCAGTCAGCCTCCAGACTGTCAAGGATTGGCTCCAGAATAAGACATGTCAAGTTGGACTACAGAATCCAAGGATGATTGAAAACTTCGAGCCTCAGCTGTCTGTTCTAGGGCCCAGGACAGTGTTCTTTGTGCAGAAGAGACACTTGGGCTTAGCTGGAGAGCGTCAGAGAGGTAGAGTGGGTAAATGAAAGAAAACCAAGGAGTCAGTGTGGAGTTTTTCTCTTTGATTCAGTGAAAGCAATCACCACTGCAGGATGCACTCCTTTCCAGCTTGTCTTGCTCTCATTGGAATTGACACTCCCCTTGGCTTCTGTAGTCCAGCTTGACATGTCTTATTCTGGAGCCTGCCTTGACTGCCCATGTGGCTGGCCCCATGCTCCTCATGGTGCTACCTGGATGGTCTTCATTCCAGTCACAATTCCTTGAGGAAGAGTATTGATGGTATTGCTCATCCGTGTTTCTAAATCCCATAGTGCTTCATATGATGTGCTTCTCAAAGTGCTTGTTAGATTCGGTTCCATTAAGTTGAGAAGGAATATGATTTAGCAGTTACAATAGCAGTCTCCAGAGTGAGACTTTCTGAGTTCAAATCCCAGCCTTGGCCCTGTTAGCTGTATGACCTTGGGCAGCTAATGTTGCCCAGCACAATCTGAGGAAATAATAATGGCTGCCACTCCACTAAAGAACCTTTTGAAAACATGGAACACTTAGGGCAGCGCCGGGTACACAGAGAACATTAGGTGAGTATTCTTTTATTAAGGATGCTGTTGGCTCTAGGCTGAGGTAGTTAAGGCTACTCCAGGGGAAAGAAGGCCTTGGTTGGCTTCACTCTCATCCACCTTTTCCTTTATTCCTCTCTCTGTGAAAATCTTGTTTGTCATTTTTTGGGTCCTGATTGTAGTATCCCACCTGGTCCTTCCTTCCAGGATGGTGATGTCTACTCCAAAGTGATTCTCCTGCCCCTGAACCTTCTAAGTCTCTTGTTCCCAGCTGCTAGGTGCATAGAGAAGCTATATGAGCTACTATTTGGTGGGCAGTGTTAGCAGATAACATCATCTTCGTGTGTCCATCCTCACCTGCCACAGAGGTAGTAATCATCTCAGTACAGCAGCCCACAGCACAATGAACCAAGAGAGGTACTTTTAGAAAGCAAATATTGGGGGTCCCTTCCACATGCCCTTAAATTATCTCCTACACCATGGATGATATCCTTTGGGAGCTGACTGGCATGTGTACTGATCATTTTGTGGGAGACAGAATGGACAATGGGTAGCAGGGCAGTGTGGACTCTGATAAATGGGTCATTTTCCCTTGCTGGAGCTGAGCAGCCCAGGAATGGTTTCTGCTACTTCTCAGGCCTGGATCCTCAGATATGCTTCAGCTGGAAGACACTTCCAGAACCAGAGCACAAGAGGATGCTAGTCTCTGGTTTCAGATGAGGAGACCATGGAAGGGAAGATACTGAAATCCTTTCAAGCTGTCTTGGAGAGAGTTGGTACCACTCTCTCCCTTCCTGCACTTTCTTGTCCCAGGAGGAAAGGTAGTTGGGATGGTAACTACAAGAGTGCACAGCACTCAGATTAATGCCACAGCTCTAGCAATGGCTCTAGAAAAGCATGACAATGAGTATGTGTCTTAGTTGGGGCTGCTATAACAAAGCACCGCAGATCGGCTTATCAATAACCAGAATCCACTTTTCACAGCTTTGGAAGCTGGGAATCCTGAGATCAAGGTGCCAGCATGGTCCAACTTTGGGGATAGTTTGTTTCCAGGTTGCACACAGTCAACTTTCCTTGTATTCAGATTTGGTGGAAAAACACCAAGAGAGCTCTCTGATCTCTTTTTATAACAGCATTAATTCCATTCACAAGGACTCTAACCTCATAACCTAATTACCTCCCAAGGGCCCCACTTCTAAACATTGGAGATTGCATTTTAGCATGTGATTTTCAGAAGGACTCAAACATTCAGTTCCTAACAGTATGCTTTATAGGCTGGGAAAAATTGATTTCATCTTCAATGTTATTTTACATTTTTAGAGTGCTTTTAGTCTTTCAAAGCACTCTTGCATACATTTTCCTATTAATCCTCATAAGAACTTGGTAGAGCAGGTGGGGGAAGCTGAGTGAGGTCTATCTTAGGTTGGGTACCTCAATAAACAATCTCCCAATTCCAGGTCTCTAACACGATATGAGTTACAGCTCACACACAGAGCAGCGTCATGTGTATTCCCTTGGTCTGGCATGGCACCTTTCAAGCAGAAATGCAAGGATTCAGGGTCCTTCTGTCTTGTGGCTCTGCTAGATCCAAGGGTGCAGAACCCTCTATTTTGTGCTCTGCAAGTGGCTAACAAATCAGAGATGAATGAGATTGAAGGGCTTTGGGGAAGTTTTGCTGAGCTAGGCCTAGAGTGAAAGTTCTTTATGTTAAATCACACCACACTGGCCCACAGTCAGCAGCATGGTCACTCCAAACTGGAAGGACAGTGAAGTAAGCTGGTGAAGAACAAGCCAATCACCCCATGGGCTATTTGTTATTGCAGATGATGATGATGATGATAATAATAATAATAGTAATAATAATAATAAAATTACCACCATCCTAGAGATCCCATTCTGTACTCAGGACTATTTTGAGATTTACACACATTACGCTTCTTTTCCCTAAGAACGCTGACAAGTAGGAGTGGTCATCTGTATTTCAGAGAAGAGAAACATATGCTGAGAGAAGCTAGGAACATGGACTGGATTCCTGAGCCAGGTGCTCACACAGCCAAGACCAAACGAATACTATGTGATGCCAAAGCACATGCTTTTCCCACTCACTGGCATTCCCTGACCAGCCAGGATTTGAGGACTTCATGCTGTTCACATTTTGTATGAAATCAGAGTGGGTTTTTTATATCTCTGGAACACGAGCTTAACTCAGTGGTAGCTGAGGTGCTTCCTAGGAAAAGACTTCTACTCCCAGGACTTGCAAGCCTGAAGAGAACGTCTTATGTCTTGAGCACTGGCACTTGCTACTAGAGTCTGTGGTGAGTTCACCAGGAAAGCCAGCATAATAATGTCCTCTAGGAGAGCTGCCTAACAGCTTTTCTTCTCCAGTTCTGCCTCTTATGTTGCTACAACACTTCTCAGGTCGGCCTTCCACACCAAGAATCATGCTGGTTCAGTGCAGCTGGGTGTTAAAAACTGACTACCAGTTGTCAATCCACTATGAGTTGTTACACAGTTATAGTTACTTAACTAATACAGTAGAAAATAAAGAATAACAAGACTATCAGCAACATTTGTAAATGGTCTATAAAAGTTCTCTTATAAATTTTTTCTTCTAAAAAAAAATAGAGTCTGTGGTGGGTAAACTCATGTGCTCTGGTTTGTATCTAGATGTCCCCCAAAGCCTCATGCAGACACAGTGTGTGTGTGTGTGTGTGTGTGTGTGTGTGTGTGT
>NDGM011082552.1:0-10466 GCA_002564305.1 Octomys mimax | reverse complement strand
GGGGGGGGGGGGATCCGTGCTGCGCTGAGCCCGCCCTGCGGGGTCTCCTAAGTGGGAGCAGCCAGAAGCGGAAATCCGGGAAGCTCTCCTTTCCCACTACACTGTCTCTTGGCCTGGGCCTGACAAGGTCCCTGCCATCGGTGTGCTGAAATAAATGTCCTGCACTGGGGTATGAATGGGGCATGCTTGGCAGCGTCAGCGTGGAGAATTATGGATGAATGTGACCCACATAACCTGCCCATCAGAATAGCTGTCCTGCGGCGGCAGCTGTGAAGTGCAGACAGTCAGTAAACCGGAGACATTAGAGAGAAATGGAACAGCCTAAATATTTCCCTTTAAAGGGAAATGAATACAATAAGAGCTGGTTTTGGAGACTGAGGAAGGATGATCGCCATCCTGGGCTACATAGCAAGTTCAAGGCCAAGTCTCAAAAAAACCAAACAAAGAAATATAGGGAAAGCTTGATTCCTCGGATCAGGCAGTTCTATTGATTCTACATCAGATGGTCACTCTGTACTTAAGGCTTCCTCGCTGCCAGCATCATGCTTTGATGTGGACCTGGCCCTGTCTCCTACTCCCGCCTCATTTTCAAATAAAGGCATCGCTTCCTGGCTGTGCTGGTTGCAAGCCCGGCTGAGTGTGAAGGGAGCTGCGTCAACACAAAACCCTCATCCTTGCTGAAAAGTCTCCTTCCTTTGCTTGGAGAAGCAAAGAGGGAGGCCTGCCTGGATGGCTTGGCTCGCAGCCCTGGGAGGAGGGGCAAATTTGGGCTTCATGGTTTTTATGCCGCCAAGCATAGTGGAAAGAGCTGTCAGTCAGCACGGCACATGAGTGTGTCACTCTGAATCTGAGGAGCGGCACCTGTCTCACCCTCTCCACCCCAACTGCCTGCATGGTTTTTCCTTCATTCCCAGCCCCTGTGAACTAGAGGTGCCTGTGCCAGCGATGTGCTGGGTGGGAGCCCTTGCTTCCATCTGTCGTTTCAAAATGTCTTCCAACTGGGGGGGGGGTGGCTCATGTCCATAATCCCAGGCTTCAGGAGGCTGAGACAGGAGGATTTCAAATTAGAGCCCAGTGTGGGCAATTTAGTGAGACTTTGTTTCAAAAGGAAAAGAAAATTAAAAGGATCTGGGATGCAGCTCAGTGGTAGAACACCCCGAGTTTGATGCCCAGTACCTACACCACAGGTTTTCTAAAAATTACTAGCCCTTCCTAGAACTCTTGCCCTAAATTTGTTCACAGACTGGATAACAGTTGACAAGTAGATGGTGGCCCTGGTGGGGATCACAGACAACATGGACTATGAGCTTAGGGTGTTTGTGTTCACATTTGCACGTGTGCTGTAGATGTTATCGGGTCCTGTGGACCTAAGGGCAGTCTGGGAAGACCCCATAGCAACCATGTTTGGTAGGTTTGGAAACCATAGCTAAACTGGGTGGGGTCCTCATGCACGAATTTTCTCTGCTCCAAGGTAAAGAAAATCATCCGATTCATATCTTTTTTTTTTTTAATTTTAAGAAAGAGTGTTCAGGGTCTCACTGCTAGATTGGACTCATAGTGATCCACCCGTTTACAGCTTCCCAAGAGCTGGGATTACAGGCGCACGCCACCACGCCCAGTCTCAATTGCTGTCTCAGTGTGGCCCCAGGGGCGGGGTCAGAAGGCAGGCCTGGGGATCAAACTCCCAGCCCCTGAACCTGCTTGTGGGCACTTTAATCTGCTGAGCTATTTGGCCGGCCCCCATTCAAATTTTGTGCCAGGCTTTTGTGGACTTAACTGTTACAAGCAGAAACCTAGGCAAGCCATGCACACATGTAGTCCCCAGTACGCAGGAGGCTGGAGGGCGAGTGTCACTGTGGGAAGTGGCTGAGCTGGAGATCCACCATACATTCTGGGGCTAGAGAAAGGCTAGCCTGAGGACATGGAGAGCCAGGGCCAGCCATGTGAACAAGTCTCTGGGACTAGAGCAAGGCCTACCCAGCAGGTGTCTGGCCTTGGTGTTCCACCCTGTTAACTACAGCACAGAGAGTTCTGAGAATGTTTTGCTTTCAGTGTTCTCCACAGAACACTGAGGCCTTGCACTTTTGACTCTGTCATGTGCGGCCCCCCCTTTTACAGTGTGTAAATAAAGCTGCAGACTGTGCTGGGTTATCACTGCCTCTGCCTCAGAGAGGTCAGGCCCCAGCACCTGGCCACGGGAGCAGGGAGTGCCTCTCTTGTTGAAGCAAGAATTGTATGTCACACTTGTCTCAATGAGAGAGAGAGAGCGCTAGAGGGGGCAAGACAGAGCAAGGAGAGTGACTGAGAGAGAGAGAGAGAGAGAGAGAGAGAGAGAGACAGACAGATAGACAGACAGACAGACGCAGATGGAGAGAGACAGAGAAAGACAGGATATACAAAGCAGTGTTAAACTGGGCATGGCAGTGCACTCCTGTAATCCCAGCACACTGGGAGGCTGAGGCAGGAAGATTACAAGCTCAAACCAGCCTGGACAAGGTAGCAACTTGGTGAAACTGTGTCTCAAAATAAAAAGAGAAGCAAAAAGGCTCAGGTGTAGCTCAGTGTGAAGGCCTTGGGGTCAATCTCCAGTACCATCCCCCAAACGAAAAGGTATTGAAACTCCCCCACCCAGTGAGCCGAAGGAGTAATTTGACAGCAGCAACAAGTTGTCACAGTTAACAACCTCAGCGCACTGTGTAGTGGCCAAAGTGTATTCACACTTAGTCCTTCCTCAAGTGGCATCCTGCCTGGTCACTGCCACGCGGTGCTCTGCCAAGTGCAAGCCACTGAGCTGTTGGGAGATTTCTGAGGCTCTAGCATTTTGGAAAGAGCAGACATCCCATAAACTCAGGGTTAGCTGTACCAGCAAAAGGACAGATAAGGCCAGGCATGGTGGCACAGGTCTGTAATTCTAGCACTAAAGAGGCTGAGGCAGGAGGATCACCACATGTTCAAGGCCCAATCTGGGCTACATAGTGAGTCAAGGCCAGCAAGACTGAAAAAATAAATAGGTTAAAAACCAAAACAAAACTAAAGACCAAATGAAGGAGTGAAACTGCCCAGGAAATGTTTCCTTCTTTGTTCGTGTTTATTTAAATGTGATTTTTAGTCTTTCTTGTGAGACAGTTTTAAAAATAGAAGTCTTGCATTGCATTGGCAGGGGATTCATTGACAGGCTGAAACCATTAGATGCTTGGGTGCTCCTAAGAGGCGGAGAAACCCAACAGAGACTAGGAAATCTCAATTGCCTGTGTAGCAGGGGGAAAATCAGTTGGCCTGCATGGCAAATGTCATGTTTCTCTCACATTCTGCTCCCTGTTATCAGTCCAACACTGGTTGATTCAATTCATTTTATGGCCTAAAGCAAGCTTCTGGTGTGTTCTAGACTGTTCTATGACAGAGCTCAGCAAATATGTGTGTGGTGTCTATTTCTAAGCAAAAAAATAAAACTTTGCTTTAAAAATAAGCATAGTGCTACAAATTCTCTGGTGACTCCTATTATTTTTTTCTTTCTTTTTTTTGACAGTATTGGGGATTAAACCCAGGAATCATAGAGCTAAATTCTGAGTGCTCTTTTTTATTTATTTTGAGATAGGGTCTCACTAAGTTGCCCAGGTTCACCTCTGACCTGCAATTGTTTCTGAGTCACTGGGCCCATGGGCATGTACCTCTGTGCCTGGCTTGTGAATTGTTACCTGCAATGGATAGGATAGTGATTTAGTGACCTGTGCCAGGACTCCATGACAGGGGCTTGAGGGTTAGTGCTTCATTCTCTTTCTTTTTCTGCCTCCAATGAGGGATCTTCCCTGTGCGCTTTTGGCTACCTTAGCTACTATCTTTGTCTGCAGGCAAAGGACAAAAGGGACAGAAAGACATAGACTTTTTCTTGTAAGATATATTACTTCTCTTTTGATCTCACTGGTCAGAATGGGGCTACTCAGCCAAATGTAGCTCCAAGACAATCTGAATTTTAATCTGAATTTCGGGATGGCCATGACTTCAATGAAGCCTGGACAATGTGTTATTGCAGAAGAAGGGGAAAATCCTTTTCTCCCAGACAACATAGTGCTTAGTTTCCCATGGCTTATACAAAGCTGTTAGTTTTGTTTTGTTTTATTTCTTTTCTTTTCTTTTTTTTTTTTTGAGATAGGATCTAGCTATGTAGTTCAGGCTGGCCTTGAACTCACTGTGTAGCCCAGGCTTGCCTCAAGCTCATTGTGATCCTCCTGCCTCAGTCTCTCAAGTGCTGGGTTGACAGGAGTGTACCACCAAACCTGGCTACAAGATTGTTACTTGGGAGGCCTGTCGTATGTTTTCAGCATAACGTAGGAGTTCCACGACAATAGCCACTTTCCAGAATCTAAATCAGAGGTGTCAGAGAAGACGGTATGAGGCGGCCTACAATTGTATTTACACACGTGTGGTATTTTAATAAAATGTGATGTTCTTGAAAAGGAAATTGTCTGATTGTCAGCATGTGTCACCACCAAAGTACCTCTCTAAGTCTTGGTTCCTCACTTACAGTACAATGTGCAGGCCAGTTCTTCTGTGGGGTTCAACTCCCAGCCTGGGGCTGGGGAGATAGCTCGATGGTTTAAGCTCTTGCCTGGCAAGTGCAAGGACCTAGATGTGATCCCTGGTACCACAAGCCGTGCTGGCCACTGAAACCAGGCACAGTGGTGCACACCTGTAATCCCAGTGCTGGGGAGGCTGAGACAGGAAGATCACTATGAATCTGAGCTCTATAGTGAAGCCCTGTACCAAATGAATGAATTAATTAATAAAAATAAATAAATATGATCAAATCCCAGCCTGGGATGAACTTGTTTTGTGCAGATATTGGCAGCAGATGTTATTTTTGGCCCTCTTCCCTGGGATGGCTGGACATTATGGAGGAAGGGATAAAAGAATCTTCCATTTATGTTTGCAGAAAAAAAGAGCATTATTTAGGAGAAAGTAAATCATGGTAACATATGATTGTTTGAGGTCTAGGAACTCTTATAGGGCAGGATGCCATTCCATATTTGGGTGATGCAACAGCCTTGGATGTGCCCAGCACAGATCTCAGGAAGTCTGTATGAGCAGAAATAAATAGTATTGAGAATAGGATTGGTTTATAGATTTAACCTAATATCATTCCCTGGGATAAATAGATGGTGTGGTTGTAGGGTTGGCACAGAAGTCTAAGTGCTGAACTGTAAATGTCTTTATTGGAAGTTTGTGCCAGCTGCAGATCTGGCACTAGAGCCGTAAGAATTGACCATGCCTCCCAACCATGTCACCATGCCATAGCTGTTTGTGCACAGTGTTACTTGGGACAAACAAGAGGCCTGAATTCCTTTGTCTGCTCACATCAAGGGTATAGGAAAAGCCCCCTGAATGTTAAAATGAATTTATCCAAAATTCAGCCAGGGCAGAGCTGGAATGATCTGAGCCTAGCAGTCAGGCCTGGCTGGTCAAGTTTCAGTTTGATATAACTAGTCCTGGTGAGCAGAGTTGTACTGCTAGGCCCAGTTGGGCCCAGACTCAAGCCCAGATCCACGGGAGGATCCTTGCAGCACAGAGGTGGCACGAGGTAACTTGGGTGAACTAGTCTGCCTGGAAGACTCCAGGTACATGAAGGGGAGGTGCTCAGACAGAACTCAGGTGAACTAATTGAAATACAAATTCACAATTTAAAACCTGCTTCATTTAATAACTTTACTATTTGTTTGTTTTTCTTGTTGTTGTTGTTGTTTGTTTTATCAGTACTAGGGCTCAAACTTGGGACTTTGCCCATGCCAATCAGGTGTTTAGGCAACTGAGTTGTCTCCCCAGCCCAAGATCTGCTTTGTTATACAACTATAATGTTTTTTTTCCCCTATGTTCTAAAAATACAAATCCATTAGTTATAAAAGTTTAGCAATTTCTAAATTTTACTAGCAGTTATTAATACTGCTAATTGTACTACTGTAAATAAGAAACCATATCTGCCTTAACCACATGTTCTCCCTTGGGTAATAATATCAAGAGGCACTTGGGTAATAACCTCATCAAAGCCCTATACTGAAAGAGGGAGAACAGTGTCAAATGGAAACCAATATCTCACTGTCAATCAATAGAGAAGACAAAATTTTGGGACACACACAAAACAAGAATCTCTGACACAGGAGAGTTGCCTAAAGAACAGACTTTACAGAGAGGCTCTGACTGCAGTGATACAGCTCCCTACTATCAAACTTTCACAAAAAAGTATCACTGAAATCAAAATAAAGAGTTCTCTCTGAAATAGAAGATGAGAAAAAACAAGGAGCAAAAATGCATTCTCAGGCCCTGAGCCCACCCAGAAAAAACCCAGGAGACATCAGCATAGAAGCCATTGAAAGATGCACACCTCAAATGCCTGAAATAATAGCAACTGAAGTAAAGAAGCAGCTGCAGAAGGATATAGAGGGAATCAGATCAGAAATAATCTCTCAGGCAATAAAAATGATAACTATAAGAAAAGAATTACTAATCATTTCTAAAGAAGGCAGTGATTAAAAAATAGAGAATAGAAAAATGATGCAAACCTTGAATGAACAATATAGGAAAGAAATAGAATGCATGAAGCAGATTCAAAGAGATATGCAGGAAATAAAAATTTCCACTAAAAGTTGATAAAACTAATTGAATGAAAGTGAAGATAGACTTTCAGACATTGAAGACACCATTGGAGCTAGCAAAGAGGTAAAGAAAGATCTCTTAAAAACAAGAATCCAGGCATATTAGTCAGCATTTTGCTAGAGGAACATATAGAACACAAGGAACAGACATAACATAAGATGTACAAGTGTACAAGAAATTACAACATTAGCTTATGATAGTCAGCCGCAGAGTTTGATGAGGAAGTGTGCAGAGGGTATCTGCACACCCAAGACTGAAGGATTCAGTCCTAAGATCTGAAGCTCACTGCAGTGCTCCATGCAGGTCTCTATCAGTTGGCTGATGGGTCTGCAACAGAAGGCTGAAGAATCTGCAATGGAAAGCTGAAGGATCCAAGCTGGAGGCCCAAGAGTCAGTGCTGGAAGCCAGGAGATGATGTCCAAGCTGATGGCAAAGACTGAAGTTCCTCCAAGGAAGTGGAACACCAAATCTTTCCTCAACCCCTTTATATAGCCTTTTTGTGCTGAGTCACTCTGGGGAGGGCCCTCTCTGCCCTAGGATGGACACCTCCATGCTCTAGGGTGGGGTCTCCATGGCCCAGGGTATCAAACCACCAAGGCAATCCAGCCAAGTTGACACAATGTCGACCACTGCACCAGGAAATAATAATTTAACAGCTATAAGATGATACAAAGATGAACAATATAAGACTAATAGGGTTCAATGAGAAAGAAGGAGCTAACAAAAATGACATAAAAAGAATATGCAAAGAAGTAATAGCAGAAAATTTCCAAATATAAGGAAACAATTTGACATTCAGGTAACCAAGGCATATAGAACTCCAAACAATATCAACCCAATCAAATCTACACCCAGACATACAATAATCAAGATCCAAGAAATTCAGCAAAGAACAACACACTAAAAGCTGTAGAGAAAAGAAACAGATCACATTTAAAGGAAAAACCATTGGAATAATGGCAGATTTCTCAGCACACACCATAAAGTCAAGAAGCACATAGAGTGACGTATTTTAAATCCTACAAGAAAACAAATTCCCAAGAAGACTGATATACCCTGAAAAACTATCTTTCAAAATTAGTGGAAAAGTAAAATACTTCCATGACAGACAATAATTAAAGAAATTCATGACAACCAAACCAACCCTACACAGAATACTAGAAGTACTCTGATACATTGTGTCAACTTGATGTTGAAAGCTTGGCTGGGTCGGTTCCGAGGTTCCAGACCATGGGGACCCCCTGTAGGATGTAGAGGGCTCACCTTGGGGTGCGATTTGCCCCTCCCTGGTGTGCGATTGGTTCCACCTTGGGGCACGATTGGTTCCACCCTATGGCACAACAGGGCTGCCCCAGAATGATTCAGCACAAAAAGTACATATAAAGGAGTTGAGGAAGTCTGCCCTGCCATTGCTTCCTTGGAGAAGTTCCAGTCTTCATCATGCCACTTTGCAGCTGTGCCACGTCAGAGGAGCTTGATCTTCACAGTGGAGCACTGGTCTTCGCAGTCAGTGTAGAAGGAAAAGAGAGGTTTGATGGATGTTGTAGCTGCTGCTCCTCCTCTGCTCTTCATTGTTTTCTGCTGCCATAAACTGCTACCATTTGTCTTGGAGTCAGTGGAGTATGAACTGAAACCTCCACAAACTGTGATCTAAATAAACCTTTCCTTCCTTAATTTTGGGTGTCTGATATTTGTCGCAGCAAAGAATAAAAAGTAACTAAGACAAAAAGATATTCTAGAAAGATCAAAATGACCACAACTCCAAGGACAACAACAGAAAGAACTCACCACACAGGGCAAACAGTTAGAAACAGGAAATGTAGGGAAGCAACAGCAGGAAAATGACATATCAAACATAAGTCAATACATATCAATTGTAATCACTAATGTGTATGGACTCAATTAACCAATTAAAGGAAATATACTGGCAGAATAGATTAGGAAACAAAAATCCAACAATATGCTATATACAAGAAACACATTTAACTTCAAAAGAAATTCATATGCTGAAAGTCAAATGATGGCAAACAATACTATATGCTCCAGGAGCTCAGAAAAAAAACCCTGGAGTAGCTACTCTATTTGCAGACACTCTGAACTTCAAACCAAGAATGATCAAACGAGATAAAGAAGGTCACTACATACTTGTTAGGGGAAAACTTCAAGAGGAAGAGATAACAGTCATAAATATGTATGCACCAAATATGGGAGCACCCAACTTATAAGATAATTTTTTTATGTATTTAGTACAGGGTCTGCAGGGTCTCACGATGTAGATCGGACACATAGTGATCCTCCTGTTTTCAGCCTCCCAAGCACTGAGATTACAGGCATGCACCATCATGCCCAGTCTCAGTCCCAGTCTCAGCACAGCCCAGGGGTGGGGTCAGCATGACATACCAGGATCAAATCCAGGCCTAAGCAGGTGCTTTAAGTTCGCTGAGCTCTCTGGCTGGCCCTAATTTTTTTTTATAACACAAATTTTAAGGGACATGAAAAATCTTATAACCAATAGCACAATGTTATCAAGGGAATTTAACACCCCCTTATCTCAAAAATACAGATCAAGTAGACAACAAAAATTAGCAAAGATGTAGCAAAACTGATCCAAATCTTTAAACAAATGGACGTAGTGGACATTTACAGAGTATCCACCCAACAACATCTGAATACACTTTCTTTTCAGCTGCGTCTGGGATGTTCTCTAAAATAGACCACATAATATTCCATATGTTATGCTTAAATAAATGAAGGAAAACAGAAATTATCCCATGAATATTATCTGACTACAGTGCGATGAAACTAGAAATTAATGATAAAAGAAATCACAAAACCCCCCACAAGCATATGGAAATTAAATAACACCCTCCTCAGCAACCAACAGGCTATAGATCAAATTAAACAACAAATTAAGCAATATCTACAATCCAACAAAAATTCAAACAAAACTTATGAGAATTTGTGGGATGCAATGAAAGCAGTTCTCAGATAGAAATTTATAGCAGTAAAATCGCATATTAGGAAAACAGAATAGGAACAAATAAATACGCTAATGCTGCACCTCCAGTTTCTAGTGAAAGAAGAGCAAACCAAGCCTAAAGCCCAAAGAAGGCAGGAAATTATAAAGATTACAGCAGAAATTTGTGCAATTGAGATAAAGACAACAAAACAAGGAATTAATAAATCAAAGAGCTTGTTCTTTGAAAAATTAAATAAAATGGATAAACCCTAGCAAACCTAATGAAAAAGAGCAAAGAAAAAACTCAAATTCGAGATTTTTTCCCCCAATTTGTGGGATGTCTTTTCACTCTGTTGGCATTTCTTTTGACTTGCAGAAACTTCTCAATAAGATGAAATCCCAGTTTTTGGTTCTTTGAAGTATTTCCTGTGAAGTTTGGGTTTTTTTCATGAACTCACTGCCTTACCCTCTGTCAAGATTCCCTCCTACTTTCTCTTCTAATAGATTTAGTGTTTCTGCTTTAATATTTAGATCTTTAATCCATTTTGACTTTAGTTTAGTACATGGCAATACACTCAGGTCTAATCTTAGTTTTTGGCATATGGAGAGCCAGTTTTTCCAGCACCATTTGTTAAAGCAGCTGTCTTTCTTCCAGTGAACATGTTTGGACCCTTTATCAAAGATAAGGAGGCTGAGTGTGTTTGTAGCTGTATCTTCATCTTCTAATCTGTTCCATTGATCCTTGGGCTTGCTTCTTTCTTTCTTTTTTTACCAGTATCATGCTGATTATATCATAGTAGCTTTGTAGTATAATTTCTTTTTTTAATTTCATTTGCATTTATTTTATACTTAATTTATTCCC
>NDGM011082533.1:0-10802 GCA_002564305.1 Octomys mimax | reverse complement strand
TTTGGAGGCCACGATTAGGCCTTTTATTATTTAAATGAATGTCAAATCAAGTGACTATTTAAAAAAAAAAAAAAAAGACTGCCAGAACTACTTCGGAAAGGGGCAAGAGTGATGGGATAGATGTATTCAGAGTGAGGGTGAATATTTTGATTAATGAAATTATGTCTTCTACTTTAATAAGTTAAAACTTTCATAAATGGGAAAGGAACCGAGAGATGGAGGAAGGGAGGAAGGATAGGAAGGAAAGGGGAAGAAAAAAAATTAAGGTATGTTAATGTACATGTAACCATTCTGCACATAGAATGTAATCATCATGTATTGCAATCACGTTCTAATAAAATAAAAATTGAAAAAATAATTTTTTAAAAGTTTAAACATTCACTCTATTTTTCTATCACATCTCAGAGGTACAGTGGTCTGGGTTTCCCGGGAAACCAGCTCTGAGGTGGAGACTATATGAGGTTCACTAGAGAGTGCTCTAGGGGTCAGGCCTGTGGAAAAGAAGAGAAAGAACAAAAGAAAGGTTCCTCAGAGGCAGAAGCCAGGTGAGTTGAAGTCTTATTGGAGCAGCTGCGTTAAGGAAAGTTTTGAAGTGGGGCTGACCCAGTAGACCTGTCTTGGTTGGGGTGTGAAAGCTGAGACTTTATACTGCACAACTACTCATCTGTGAAAGGGGGCTGTACTGGAGAATGTGTGTCAGCTTGGATGAACAGGCTCTTTGTAGCCAAGGCAAAGCCCATGGGGAAAAGAAGAGGAAATAAGGCCTTCATATCTGAAGGAAGATATGGTTCCCACCTCACAGTGTCCTCCCTCTTAGCAGTACAATTTCATATAATTTTGACTCATTATTATTATTATTTTTTCTTGTTTAAAATCATGAAGGGTAGGTTCCAATCATGCTAGGTTGGTAATTGTGGGAAAGCCTTCCCATCCTCACACTTACTCTTACTATGTGCACACAGAAAAATGACTTTGTAAACATGAATGAAGAGAACAAGTCTATAGAAAGCTGTAATATAGGTACTTCTAGCATTTTTTCCCCCCAAAGACTCTCTTGTTTGACTATAATACTATGAGGGTGACTATCCTTTCTGGTTTTTTTTTGTTCTCTCTGGAAAGGGACAAACATAAAACCACAAATCTTTTAGGTGCCACGTGTTTTTCTGGTAAACTTTATGTCTTAGTTTAGAAAGAATTTTATGTGTTTTTGACTTTTAGTTTTGTTCTTTTGAGACCATATCTTGTTATGTAGTCTAAGATAGGCTCAAACTATTGATATTCTTGACTCAGGCTCCCAAATGCTGAGATTGTAGATATATACCACCATGCTAAACTTTGAAAGAATTTTAAAATCCCAACAACTATTTCTGAATGATACAGTTTTTTTTAAAACCTGAGGCCAGTTGGGAATGATGCAAAGTTAAGAAGAGATAGTAGCATGTGGTTCTTTCGAAGCCTTATAGTTAATTCTGCTCCCTATCCCATCTCCCCACTCTGACTCCTACCAAAGCCCTGGTTGTAGTGGGAACTTTCAGAGAGGCCTGCCCAGAACAGCCCATCCAAAGTAGCACAGAGCCACACCCAACTGCCACTCTCTATCCTCCCATCCAGCTTTCTTCTTCTTTTTAATTTACTTTTACTATTTATTTTACTATTTGTCTTACTTTTCCCTATTTTCCTTCTCATTTCTACCCAACATAATATGTGCTTATTAGCTTAAGTCTCCTCTCAGTGGTATATAAATACCACGAAAATTTGACTTCTGTTAGGTATCTATTTTATTCACTCATAGGTAGATCTCCAGTGGTTAGCGTGATTCTTGACACAAAATACTTGCTTAGTGATCAACATTTTGCACAGGGGGAAAAATTGTCAGGCTAATTGAAGGAATAATTAAATTCTTAATATCATTAATTTGATAAAAGTATAAAAATTTGGGCAGAGCTCTCTAAAGGGTTTCACTTGAGCTGTTTCATTGTCACCAAGTGAGGTTTCAGGAAAAATACCTGGAATTTCCTTGGTAAGATTTTTCTTCACATGTACCTCAGTCACATCTATAGCTCAGTCATTCCATTCAGCATGTCATTTGCAGTAGACTTGTGGCCATTACAGCAGAAAGTTCTTTTCTATATTCGTTCTTTGTCCTAACCTGGGAAAGGCTAGTATAAGGACTTGGACAGAAAATGACTTTTCTAAATGTTCCTAAGTTTGGAAATGGAGAACTTTAGTACCTAAAGCATTTATATTTTTCTGAAAAATATATATCTTTATTCCCTCATCTTTCTTAAATGCTAAGATTCAGAAATTCAGAAACAAGAAGAAACCAATTTGGGGGCATTGGAACTAGCAGCTCTAGAGAATTTTGTGGAGTCTGTTGTTTGATCAGGTGTACAGTATCTGTTGGTGAGGGGGTGGGTTCTGGGAGACCTGAGTCTGGCTCATCATTCAAACTCACCTCCCCTGGTGCCCATTTTAACAGCTGAAAGCCCCACGCCTTTCTATCAAAGTCTCCATAATGGAAACAGAGGGCCTGCTGAGTTGGGATTTTATGGTAAACTTCCTTTGCATTCTATTTTTATATCTCATTATGCCTTGAATTCTTACTATATTGTTCTCCATCATTTCAAACACATTCAGTCTAAGGTTGAAGGTTTTTTCCATCTGATACTCATGTGTTTATGACAGAAGGAAGGTGATTCTTTGGGAATGGATGGACCTTTTGAGCTTACTGTCCACACTTGAGTGTTGTCTACATTGCTGACAGCACACCCAGTTTACCCTAGGCCTTGTTTCTAGATGCCTTTCCCATAATGTATTTCTCACTGGGGAAAGTTGCTTCACTATACCTTCTTGTACAGAATATTGAGGCCTAGAAAGAAGGAAAAAAAAAACTTCCCTATAGTTCTACACCATGACCACAAGATGGGACCTTTTTCAGTGTTGACTTGAGAAGGACAGTAGAAACAGGTTTAAGAGTGAGAATGGTAGGGCAGAGGTTCTGGCTGCTGGTGAAGAGCATGAACACAATATACTGCACCTCCTCTGCCCTCATCCCTCAACATCTATAACTTCCAATGAAGCTTTCAGACAAGTTTTGTTTTCAAGCCTGCATTGAAAAGAAACTTTCAGCTAGGTTTGTAATGGGGTGGGAAGGGAAGATAGATACCCATGGGGTATAGAGGTGTGAGGAAAATACAAGTGGCAGGAAAGAAAAACAAGAGATGGGGAGAAGGAGAGAGAGAGAGAGAGAGAGAGAGAGAGAGAGAGAGAGAGAGAGAAATTTGAGTTGGAGGTAGATATAAAGGCTGAACCAAATGAGGATTTTTTTGGTGAAGGGGATGGCAGTGTTGGTAAATGAAGGAAATGAGAAACAGTTCATAGCAAATGCGTGTCACTGGAAATAGCTCTCTAGCTTTGATTTCCTCCCATGGACCTGGCCACATGCAGGTCTTTACATTATGTTGAGATATAGAATTAAATTTGAAGGCATCCAAGGTTACAAAAAGTATTTCATAGTTGAAACTAAAGACTTCAGGTCCTTAGTAACAAATTGTTCAGAAGTAGAGAAAGAACAAGATAATCAGCTGATGCAACTAAAATCTTCAAAGTCACTGTTTTCTCAGCTTAAGCAGCAAGCAGAAAGACAGAATTTGAATAAATTTCCCTATCACAGGGAGCAGTAAAAACAATATTTAAGCTGGGATAGGTGAGTGGGCATGTAGTATCTGTGTAGAAGATAAGTTCCTTACCCTGAGAAGGAAAATCTTCCAAAAACATGAGTCACTCATTAGCCTCTTTAAGAGGTGGAACATGCTAAGGCGGGGAAGGTAAAGACTCTTATTAACCTGGATTAAGATGTACCCTTAGATATACTTCTCTGGAAATGAAAAAAAAAAACCTGAGAAAATCCAATGCATATCTATTCTTGACCAAATTAAAATATAAATTTTCAAGAACAAGCTTAAAATGCATGGTTTGTCAAATGAGTGACTCAATAGATATGGATAAAATATATTGAAAAGACAGTTTCAAAAAATTGATTTGGGGACACATTAAAATCTATGAAGTAGAGCTTAGAAATCACTATCCTGGAATGAATATTGCAAATGACTCTTGAGTGATCACAAGGGAAGTTGTCTGACCTATTCCTCTGGGCCACAAGTTGTCCAGGAAAGCATGGAAGATGGAGCATCAGTATATTTCTAGTCTTTGGTACCTCCTGGCTTCATGATGTATGAGCAGAGTTATAAAATCAGAGGTGGTTTCCCCTGGCTCCCACCATCCAAGACACCATCTGTGTCTTTGCCCAGCTATTCTGGAAAGCATAAGGTAGGTTGCACAGGATGAAATAGTAAAAGCTGATCTCTGAACCACATATTTAAATCCATTTCTGGCTTATTCTTTCTAAATTGCAATTGAGTTGACTATTGTGATTTAGCCATCTGCAGTCCATGTTTTATAATTGTTCACACTATCACTGTCTCTGAGATGTTCCCAGTTAATATTATTAAGGGGTCGGTATATGATTTCCTGGGTGGTTCAATTCACTCTCTGGTCTGTTTTGATAAGAAAGTGGCTACCTGAAGCACTGAGAGGCCTTTTACTGGCATTTTGAGTTTTTGCTTGTAAGCAAATAATATAGGGAAACAGAGCCACTGTAGTGGTTGCCTTTCAGAGACAGAATTCTGTTTAATTTGCAAAGCCCATTTATAAATTCTGACTATTAACTCAGGCTTTCTTGCTTGCCTTACAAAAGCAGCTCTTAGGAAATAAAGCATTTGGGGCCTGGTGGGACAGATTCCAAGCTCATACTGCCAATTCTTCCAAGTTATTCTGACTCCCACCTGAGATTTTGGGATTTTCTATTATGAAAGGAGAAGGGAGGGGCTGGCCACATCTGGAATGTAGATGAGAGAGTAAATAGACTTGTCTGTTTTTCAAAGATAATTGTGGGTTATGAAACAAAGCTAAGTAGGTAGCAAAATCCTATGCAGATTACAAAATAAATTTTACATCTCTGCAGTAGCACATGTAATTTTAGACCCTAAAGCAATGTCTGGTAGACCAGTTGAACATGCTGGAGCAATTTTAATGACTCCGAGAGAAGCAGTAGTTGAAATTAGATCACAGATCACAGATTTCTAGAACTGGAAAGGAGATTTTTCTAGGCAAATCTTTTTGCATAAGAGCTGTGGAAATGGAGGTCCAGAGAAGTACTGCTATTTTTCGTGATTACCATGTTGATCCTGATTTCTAGCCTTGTGCTGCCGTGTGGGATCACCCTTGGTTTGACCCCTTATTTAATGGATCTGCTGTATTCATTGTGGCTGTTCACTAGAACATGTGCCATAAGTGACACAGAACTCCTCACAGCTAATCTTTTTTGATGATTACAAAGTACCTTGTTCCTGTTGGTTCTGCTAGATGGGCAACATTGTCTATATTGGTTAACCCACAATGCTTGGCTCTACCCTTGGCTAGAGAGAGGCCTGCTGGCATCTTCAGAGACATTTTCCAGGGTATTGCTTTTGTCCTCAAACTTCCTTTTCTCTTGAGATTTTTTTCAAGCAGAGGGTAAGAGTAGGCTGGCTCTAGGATTCGTGTGTGTGTTGCTGAAAGCTTGACAACATTCATAAAGATCTTGGTCAAGATACTAAAACTCTCTGAGCTTTCATTATAAGAAAAATAATAATTTACAAGCATGTTCCTGAGTATAAGGGAGGCATTTCATAAATGTTTATTCTCTTTTGCTTTTTATAATATAGTTTCTGTATATTGTTGGATTTTGAATAATCTAAAAATTATTATTTTTTGTTTATGAAGATAGCATATCTTCAGAGGTAAAAACCAAACAATGCTGAAAGCTCTGGAGTCCCCTAGGCAAATTCTGTCTAGATAAAACTGTTCTGTCCACTTTTTAAAAAAATGTGTCTAGTACAGGGTCTACAGGGTCTCACTATGTAGATCAGACTCATAGTGATTCTCCTGTTTTCAGCCTCCCAAGTGCTGGGATTACAGGTGTGTGCCACTATGACCAGTCTTAATCACTATCTCAGTGTGTGCCAGGGGAAAAGCCAGCAACACACACCCGAGATCGAACCCCAGTCCCTGCATCTGCCTAAGCAGGCACTTTAGTCTGCTGAGCTAACTGGCCAGCTCTTATTTTGTCCACTTTTACCACAGTCTTTTCATCATGTCTCTGTGCATTGATGTTTGCATTAGTATTTACATTTATAATGTTGTATAAAGTAAAATCATAAATAGACAGTTTGAAATATGAGTTTTTCCACTCAACACGAGAGTGGTCAGCTCAAAAAAATGCTAATATTTTCTCTCAGAACTGGAGACACTTCATTCCCAAATGTAGAAAATACAACACAGTATTATCTCACAGGCTGAAGCTTCGCTGCAATGTGATTGGCACTTGTCTTTCCAATTGCCTCTTAATTCTGTTCTATTCAGTAAAGACAGAATTTACATTGGGAACTTAAAGTGCACATTTTGGAGTTAGTGAAAGATTTTCCAACCAGGAAGGTTCTTCTGTTTTCATTTACCCTAACAAAACCCAGGATAAATAAATGCTGTCTGCCACTGTGGTCCCCTGGGTAACCCCTCAGGTCTCCTTGGTTTGATCCTTCTCTCATTTTCCATGGGAGAAACTCTCAGGGAAGTTACAGAATTTTGTGTACTTTATAGCTCATTGGATCTTACTGACCCGTAAAAATGGGTAACCATTGTTTTGTTTAGATTGATCTCCTTGGTGGCCTAGTGTCTTGCCCTTGTCAGACAGACAGATTGATATGAGCCGCATTCTATCTTTCAACTTGTCTCCTAGCTTTGTCCACATTTCTGGTGCCTTTGGAACTGTGACAGTGGTGATGTGAGTGATGATTTAGAACCAGGCATTTGGAAGATGTACAGAGTGGTTCTACTGAGAATTGCAATCTGTTGCTGCTAAAGCCCACTCATATGAGTAACTATTCATAGAGAATAGAGCTAATTGAAAAATTTTGGGTATGGGCAAGAGGAAAAGAGAGGAAAAGATCACAATGAGCAGGAGGAAATTACCTAATCTAGGAATCACACTTCCGTGTATTCTCCAATCTACAAAAGGAGAATACTATAGTGTGAAGAGACTTTTCATGTGCTTTGTGATCCTTTTATTAGGGTTGGCAATTTAAAATTATCATTTTATGTTGTTTCTATTTTGTTGAAACTGGGACAAACTGTCTAGGAGTCTCCCCTTCAGCTGCCCCTCACCACAGCACAGCAGTCTGGACTGATTCATTCAGGTTCCAGGTACTACAGTGGTTTTTCTTAGGCAGCGGTCATGCAGGAAGAGGTGGGCTGAGTGCACCCACTCATTTCCCACCATCTCTGTAAGGAGCAGCTCCAGCTCTGAGTCAGTGATGCAGTGCTTCTGACTGTGGCCTCAAGTTGAAAGGGCCCCTTGCTGATCTTATCTGTCTATCAATGACAGATGGCAGTGGACTTGCGATTGAAGCTTACTGGCCCTTCTGAGGTCTGCCCTGGGAGGGCTCTGCCAGGGCCTGCTGTGGAGATGAAGCCATCCTGGAGCCATAAGAGTGGCTCCAAGCTTCTGACCAGTTCCTATGCCTACTTTCTGGTCTAATTTGAGACCAGACATACTCTCATTAGGATTGTTGGTAAATAGAAAAGTACAACATTCTTAAATTCAAATTTTACTTTGCTGAACTTCTTTTGCAAAAGACAGCTTCTAACTTAGGTAGCCTCTTGTCTCTAAGGATGATGATCATGATGGTATTGTGAGTGTTTTCTTTCTCGCTGGCTCAGTCTGTCCTGAGGGTGGGGCTGGTACAACATGTGGTACTGGGGATCGAATCACGGTCCTCTGTTCCTGCCTAAGCTTGCCTAAGCAGGCACTTTAGATCACTGAGCTACCTTGCCAGCCCCTTGTATGTATTTTCATCCAGTGATTATTTCATGCTTTTTCTCATATATTGAGAATCTCTGCATAAGGTGCTCTAGGAAGCTAGAAAATAAGCAGAATGTGAGATCCTTGCTTTAGAAGTTCTGGAAAATGAAATTAGTTTTTCATATGTCTGTTTTCATGTGTTCTCATAACAGGAAAACCTAAAACTTCTAACTTTTAATTCTGAAGAAAATTTGTGACTAACTTACCTATGAATATCTTACCTGAAGAACTGATGCTATTTTGTAATTAAGCAAACTTATATGTAAAGTATACTAAATTTGACTGGGACAGGTTTGGAATTCTTTTCTTTCACCCTGCCTCTCCTGCTCCCACTCAGTGCATGCTAGGCAAGGGCTATATCACTGAACTACATTCCTAGCCCCTGTACTTGAATTTCCCCACACCCCTGGTTTAATACAGAGACGAAAGAGGTTATTCACAGTCCAGAGAGGAAGGCTAGTTTTTTTTTCCTGCAAATGTGGACAGAAGGTGTTTCGTGAGCTAGACATTTTTTCCTCTCCTTTCTAGGTCTTTTGTCCTTTCATGCTAGAGGCTTTCATCCACAAAAGGAGAATGTTATTATTCATGGGGTCCAAGATCACCTGTATAATGTGAAGAGGACTTTCGTATGTTTGGCAATCCTTTGATTGAGCCTTTGAAATCCTGCCCCCATTGACTAAATCACTTGATCCCTTGTCTTCTGTCTTCTAGTAAAGAGGAATGTATGGTATATAGGAGGCCAGGAGGAATGTAAGTTCAGGATATTTATCTCCTAGCTCACTTCTGTCTAGGTTGCTGTTGTGGACTGTGTCTTTCTACCTATGACCACACCTCTGCTCTGGAGTTCCCCATACTCTCCAGAGTAAGATAAATGGTCCCTTCCTTTGCTCTTCCAGTTATTGGGGACAGCTAAAAACCATTTGCTCTTGCTAGGCTTACAGTATCTCATTATTCTTTACTGATTTTCTTATACTGTCCCTCTTTGTAAATAATCCAGTTTCCAAACTTTGCTCTGTGACTAGTTTGAGTGTGTAATATTCTTTCTATTTTTCTTAGTGAACATGTTAGGAATTATTTAATAATAAGGAACAGAAGCTAACACATACTAGCTCAACTGCAAAGTGAGTCTACTTGACTCACAGCAGATAAAGGACATAGACAAAGTGACCCAGAGAGTCAGTACCTGAAAGCATTTCCTCAGTCTCTTGTGGCCCCACATGGTCTCTCATCTCTGTGTTTTCTACCTATCTGCTCTCTGCTTTCTTCACATTGATAGTCTCTGTTGGTTGCATGGAATTGCTGACTTGGTTATAGTACAAATTTTTGCTTTAGCTCTTTTCAACTTTTCATGTCAAGGAATCTCCACCATTTAATTGTGTTTCTCAGTGTTTTATTTCCAGAATCTCAGTGGCCCAGTTTGGGTTACATCTACTTATGGTCCACTCAGTTGTGATGGTGGAGAGAAATACACAGGACTGTCCTTTCCAGAAGGGTGAACAGGTCCTTCAAGAAAGGTATGTGGTTAGAGGGTGATTATTGGCAGCTCTACATAATACGGTAAGTTTGTTTCATGAATAAGATCTGATTGAAGCCTCAGGTGAGAGGGGTAGTTAACCTCACCCTTAAAGCCATTTGGAAAGGCAATATATCTGCCTCATTATTTGATGGTTTCAGAAGAAAGACGTTCAGTATTTCCAGAAACCTTGGGAGAGAACTTCCAGGATAGTTTCTCCTATATCTAGCCAACTGTGGACTTTGTTATTTTCTTTTTCTAGTCCATAATGTCACTGGCTTACTGTGCAGTGGGACTGGATCCTTCTTAGTGACTATGATTGAAAGAAGTTATTGAGATACAGAAATAATTCTGAACATTTGTTAGGATGGCATGCTATCATGTTTGAGAGTTGGCCTATATTAAAATCAAAACCAGCTTTTCAGTCCCATTCAAATACAAGCATTTGAAGAAAGCTGCTGATGGGGAGGGAAGAAGGGAGGAAGGAAGGGAAGGGAAGGAGAGAAGGAGAATCAGAGACAAAGCCACTTGGAGGAAACAGAGACTAAGGCAGGAGATGAGCATTTTAAAAAAGCTTATTATTAATATCCTCAAGGAATCAGGGAAATATATTGTAACCATGAAATAAAAAGCAAAAGCAATTTAAAAAGCAATATTGAGTGGACAAAAATAGATTCTTAGTGTTTAACAATGTAATAGCAGAAATGAAACTCAGTAGAAATATTAAAGGTAAAACCAAGTAAGCATCCCTGAAATAAAGAAAATATAAAAGGTGGTAGTGGGGTTGGGGAGATGGTTCAGTAGAATAAGTGCTTGCCTGGCAAGTGCAAGGGCCCAAGTTCAATCCCTGGTTCTGCCAAAAAATAAAAAATAAAAAAAATTTAAAAAGCAATCTTAGTTCTCTTTCCCATTTTGCAAGATGGTAGGTGAAAAAACTGAGAATCCAGACACTAAAGAGAAGAAACCTGAAGCCCAGAAGACTTCTTCCAGTGGTACTGGTAAAAAGGGTAAGGTGAAGAAGGCAAAAAAGTCCAAGAAGGGGCAGCCCCACTGCAGCCRRAATCCTGTCCTGGTTAGAGGAATTGGTAGATACTCCCGATCTGCTATATATTCCAGAAAGGCTTTATACAAGAGAAAGTACACAGCTGCTAAATCAAAGGCTGAGAAGAAGAAAAAGAAGGAGAAAATTCTTGCTATGATCACAAAACCAGATGGTGGGGACAAGAATGGAGGTAGCCAGGTGGTTAAGCTTCGAAAAATGCCTAGATTCTACCCTACTGAAGATGTGCCCTGAAAGCTCTTGAGCCACAGCAAGAAACCCTTCAGTCAGCA
>NDGM011082526.1:0-17848 GCA_002564305.1 Octomys mimax | reverse complement strand
TCTCTGACAAAACTAAACAAAAAAGGGGATACAAAGGAAGGACCATTTTGTATCTGTATATACAAATAGAATAGATATACAGCTACTTTCTCTTAATTCAATTAGAAGAAATATTTGTACTAATAGTGTTTGGACAGGATTTCATGTCTGTATCTTGCACTACGAATAACCACTACGAAGACAACAATACACAATGTATTAATTATTGAAACTGTCCTACTAACCTGTTTTGAAACTCCCATTGCTATTTATTTCTCAATAAAATTAATGAAAAATAAATTGTCCTCATCTTCCTTTCTGTTTTTTTTTCTTTAAGAGCTTTCTCTCCACAGTCTCTACATCATTTCATTGTACAGATTTTTTTTAAAAAAAAAACCCTGCTTTGTAATTTTATCATCAAATCTGTTGCTCAGCTGAACACATACAGGTATGCAAGATGGGTCAAATAATTAAACATTAACACTTGCTTTCAATAAACCTTAATTTTTTCTTGTCCTTTATAGTTTATTTTAAAGAGTATAATAATAATAATTGGTAAGACATTAGACACGGTGCCCATTTAGAAGAACAAGATGAAAGGTACTCAACAGTGGTTTTTTATTGTACATTGCTGTCTTCAATGTAGTTGTGTAGATTATAGATGTATGTAGTGCAGCAACCACTGTCAATTTTTTTGTTCTTGTTTTGAAATTCTGTACCACTGCAGGTTGCTGCATGTTACTCTGTTTCTGCTTTTGTTTTTATTTTTACTCTTGAAAATTAAAAAAAAAAACAAGCAGAGCCTCTGTCTCCAGCATGCACACTCACCGTTCTCTCCCATGTTTTTATGTAGCGGTGCTTGTGTGCATGCGGGCAGGGCTGCTTGCACGAAGCTCACGCGACTTGAGTGTAAAGGCACTGTCTCTTTAAATGCTTATCCCCAGCAGCACCCATCACTTCGGTGAGTGTCGCAGACCCACAATTCAGTGTGCATCAGCCCGAGTCATTGGTTCTGGTGAGACCAGTCTGGGCCTCAGTTTCTGCAGGGAATGGGCTCCCGGACCCCACAGGCAATGGGGTCCTGAGATGCTGCTGGCCCTGTGGAAAGTGTCCACACGTCACCTACCGCACCCTCCAGGGTGTGCTCTGTCTTCCTAGGTGACTTCCAACACCTGAATAATGCAGCTGGTGTCCCACCAGCGTGTTAAGGGAATACAGACAAGCAGAGGAGTCCGGCTACGTTCACAGCAGACGAACTGCTCTTGGTCCTGCAGACCGGTAGCAGGTGAAGCCACAGCTGGATGCAGAACACTTGGGTGAGGAAGGGAGAGGAGGAGGCAGGAAGGACAACAATGTGTGTGTGCGCGTGCACAGGAGAGCTCGGATGGCGGCACGGCTGAGTTCTGCTGCTCTGCTGAAAGGAAGAGTTAGTGTTTAATTTTTATCCTTTTTAGTTTTTGACCAATTTTACATGCTTATATCTGGTAATCTGAATAACTCATTTGAACACACAAATATGAGATGCAACAACCATTGTTGAATTCCTATCATCTTGTCTTGTGAAATTCTTCATTGTTCCTGATATACTGTTATTTTTTATTATCATTAAAAATAACACAGAGAAAAATATCCAGGAAAGAGGACTTTCAGAACTGCTTCAGAAAGAGGAAAGAATGACGGGAGAAGATGCTCAAAGCAGACTGGGGACGTAGCTCTGTGGCATGAGCACCTGCCTGGAAACCACAAGGCCAAGTTCAATCCCAGTATCACAAAACATGCATTCAAAGCAAAGCAAGGAATATTTTGTGAAGGAGTCATAATAATCTCTTTTACTATAATCAGTTATTTAAATTTAAACATCCACCATATTTTTAAGTCATATCTCATTTTTAAATCATCTCTAGATGATGTATAATACTTAACACAAAGTAAATGCTAAGAGTTACTGAGATGAGGAGAAGGACAGGAGAGGGCATGGGGGAAAGAGATTCGCTTAGGTGTTTAAGCAGGAAGCTTGGACAGCTGTGCCGTGCGTGTCTGCTGGTCTATGGGAAGGAGAGAAAATGTTTAATTTGTTTTGTCTCCCTTTTTATCAATTGTTTGTACTTTTTCTCTTCTTAATTTCTTATATACTTCTTTCTTCTTCCAATTTTACACACATATGTCTGGCAATATGGACAATTAGTTGGAAGACAACACTATGCATCACAGTAAATACTGTGAAATTCATATTCCTTTGTTAAGTGAAATTCTGTGTCACTTGTAGTTTTTTCTAGGTTGGTACTATTTTGTACTCTCTTTAAAAAATAAAAAAGAAGGGCCAACTGCGTGTGTGTACATGACTGTGTGCATTGCATGTGCACGTGTGCATATATGTGTGTGTACAAGTGTATGTGCATACATGTGTGCTTGTGTATGTGTGTGTGCATGTGCATGTGTGTGTGCATATGTGCATGTGTGCATATATGTGTGTACAAGTGTATTGTGTACATGTGTGCATGTGTATGTGTGTACATATGTGCATGTGTGCATGTGTGTGTGTGTGCATGCATGTCTGTGCAACACACAGCCACAGCTGACCCTCATAGTGCGTGCATCCTGCCCAGCACTACAGCAAACACACCTCTGCTTCTCCCTCACGCTTCTGAGCAGTTTTCATTGCTAGATAACATTTCTGTTTCTACAGGAGAGGAATTCCAGAAGCAGAGGTCAGGACTTGCCCAGGGTCACAGCAAGTGAGAGCCAACCCCATGCAGGAAGTGGGGACACAGACGCTGCTCTGGGAGGAGTCTCTTGGTCGCTTACTATGCAGATTGAGGTTCTGCGATGTGTACTTTTCTGAATCGTTTTTCTTTCTATGACACAATTCATTATCCAAATCTATCTAAGGCAACTCTTTCCTTTTAATGGCTGTGTGATATTCCACGCCATCAATATCTTACAATAAAATCAGCACCCATCCTTATTTTAGGAACATTTCCTCTTTTGTCACTAACAATTCTGCTGGGGAAAAATCAAGTGTATAGCCTTAAGTCACGCATTTTCTTTTCAACTGGAAAATTTTCTATTAAAAATATAAATGCGTGCTCAGTGCTGGGTGTGTCTTCATGCATTTATAATCCCAGCTGTCTAGGAAGCTGAGGCAGGAGGATGGTAAATGCAACCCCAGCCTGAGCAACTAAGTGACTTAGCAAGGGCCAATTTTAAAATTAAAACAAAAAAATCAATTAAAAGGGGCTGGCGATGTAGCTCAGTGAGCAGGTGTTGCGTTTGATCCCTGGTGTCTCGAAAGAAGTGCAAGACTGACTTGAGAAGGGGATCAGGAAACTGAAGTGAACCACTTCAGGAGAAGGAAAAGATCGGGAAAGTGGCCAGAGCATTGGAATGGAGCCTAACAAGGTTGCAGTAGGGGCACGGTGGTGTGTGGAGAACAGAGGACCCGGGAGGCCATCTGAAGGCATCTGGATAGAAGACGTTGTGGTATATCCATTAGACTGTCCCGGCTTCCTCCTGGGCTCTGCGGAACCTTTAAGCAAATTAGGAAGGTGAGGCTAGGTGGGCGCCCTGATGCCTGTCCCCTTCCTGTGCACAAGAGCAGAGGTCACTGACCCCCCTGCTGGACCCTGCTGTGCATGCCACCACGTAAGAAAGCACAGGAGCCTGGGAGACGTGCCTGAGTTCTGAGGCCATGATCCTAAAGGAAGACACTAGGGCACCAGCTTCTCTGGGAGAGAGAGAGAGACTCTTACAGACAACGTGCTGGTGAATGGTGTCTGCAGGCCGGGAAGCTGGCAAGCCTCTGCGGCTGGGCAGGCTTTCACTTGCCAAGGGAAATCTTCTTGCTTGTGTTTTTAAATCTATCATGACAGTTTTTTCCTTAAGGTGTGAACAGAGGCTGAAAGGCTCAGTTCCTGAGACAACATTTGATAAGGGCCAGAAATCATTCATAATGCAAATTTAAAATAAAATATAGACAGAAAAAATGCATTAGACATGATGAAAGTTATTCAGACAGCATCGAGTACATTCTGAAGAGTGAATAGCTATGCAGTATCCATTAAAATCAACGTGGGCAGGGAAGTTGTGATGGCTGTTGTCATTCGCCTTTTAGAAGTTCAGAGAATGTGGTTAGATGAGGAATATTTTATAATCAAGATAATGAGGAACTAAAACTTGCTTCCTTTGTGGTGTGATTGGATACCTAGAAAACCTTGAGATCCCAGGGAAAACACTATTATTATCATGAAATAATTCTATTAGATGCACAGAAAAAAACAGAAACTAGTAGTTTTTCTGGGTCTTACAAATAATTGTAATCACTGTGATCAGGACCTCCTTTGTACTAGCCTGCCCTAATTTGTTTTCCTGGACCAAGCCTGTGCACCCCTCACGTGAGTTTAAGATGAGGGCCCAAGGCCAAGGCCCAAGGCTCAAGGCAGCGAGCAGGCGCAGGCCTAGGACTGCTGCCCGCTGCAGTCGACCTCACTCACATGTCCTCCTCCAGTCCAACCCTTGCTTCTTCCTCTCCCCGCAGAGTGGAAGTGGCAGAGCTCAGCGCAGGCAGCAGGCCCCATGTGCAGGCGCTATGCGTGGATCTGTGTGCATCTTTCCTCTTGGCACGTGTTTGTCCCTGACGCCCACAGTCACATTGACGCACATGTGCACTCTGACCTCCCCTGATGGACCTGCAGTTTCTGAATAGCCCTTCCGTCTCACGCTTGGCTAACAGCCAGTTTTCTGTGGCTGAAACAGAATATCAGAGACAGACAGCTTAGAGGTAGAGAGGTTCATGTTGGCGCCAGTTTCAAAGGTGTAAAGGTGCAGTCTCACCTGGCTCTGTTTTTCCTGGTCCTGTGCTGAGACAGAGCGTCATGGTGCAGAGGGGACAGTGGGGTGAGCTGCTCACCTCATGGGCATCAGGAGAAGAGGAAGGGGTGGGGGACACAGTGTCCATCCCAAGGGCAAGCCCCAGGGGCCTCAGCCCTTCCGTGAGTCCCACCTCCTACAGTGTCCACCCATTCTGGTACCCTAGGAAGCTACAAATCCAGGAATGGACTGATGCATCATGGGTGAGCTCAGGGCCCTGCAGACTCAGCCAGCCTCAAGATCTCTATGAGCACTGCCCCCTGGGGGCCAAGCCTCAAGCACACACTCTTTGGGGCAGATTTCAGATGCAAACCCTGATGCATACCCGTGCCCCTGGCCCCGTGCCCCTGCCCTAATGCCCCTCACGGTCACTGCCCTGACCCAGGCTGACCTTCACCCACAGGGACAACCTGACTCCTGACTTTCGGGGTAACCACACTCACATGTACACTGCAATGTGGATCATTGCTTTCTGCAGCGGCTCCTCTGCGTAGCCAGTCCACTCCTGCCCTCTGGGCGGCACGTGCTGCCCCGATTCCTGTACCTGTGCCCTTTCCTGTCCCGCGTGTCTTTCCTTGGGAGGCATTAGGGTTTGGGCAGCTAAAGTACAGCTGCAGAGCCGCTCATTACCCGTATGAAGCTTCAGGCACTGACGCTGGGACTTTTATGGGAAAGCAAGGGATATATATTTTTAATTTTAATCAATGTTGTCAAATGCTTTCCAAAGGGCTGTAAAATTGCACGTCCCTGCCACACACTTACGACTCTGTCCAGTGGAAAGTCTTGCCAATGGTCAGCGGTAGAGCTCTCCTGAATTTTTATGGTCTGATTGTTGTACAGAGAGGACTCATTCGGAGTTCACGTTGCATTCCACCGACTGCTAATGAGTGAGATTTGGCGACCAGCGGACTCCGAGCCGCCTCCTGATGAAGTTGGCTCGCCTCCCGCCACCAACCTTCTTTCACTTGTCGGGTGTTGCCGACACTCCCGGCACAGATGCTAACCTTTGCCTGCCACGTGCGTGACAAACACGCTGGCATGCTGGAAAGCTCTCCGCGGTTTTAGGGTTTTTTAGTTTTTGTTGTTGTTGTTTGTTTTGTATTTTAAGGAAGGGTCTACAGGGTATTCAGGGTCTGACTACTAGATCAGACTCATAGTGATCCGCCTGCGTACAGCCTCCCAAGGGCTGGGATTACAGGCGCGCACCACCACGCCCAGTCTCAATCGCTGTCTCAGTGGGCTCCGGGGGCGGGGCCGGCACAGCAGGACTGAGGATCGAACCCCCGGCCCCTGTGTCTGCTTGCAGGTGCTTTAATCTGCTGAGCTATTTGGCTGGCCCCATGTTTTTGGTTTTGATTCTGGGTCATCAGAAACGTTTCTTCTGACTGTATTAAATATATATATATATATATTTCCCACAGCTCTGGGGTCTCTGGCCTTGTTAAGAAATCCTTCCTGGGAGGTGTTCTGTGTTTTAGCAGCTGTCCTGGGCATGTTGGAAGCTCACTTCATGTGCGGTGGGACAGAAGCTCAGCTTTATTTTCTTCCAGCAAGATGGCCAGTTGCCCTCACACAGTCGGGCAGTCCATCTGCTCCATTCCCAGGGAAGCTAGAGATTCCCGCATCAGACATATGTGGGCATTTTTGGCCTGGCGCTTCCGCTGGGATCTCTGCAGAAGGGAGCCTCTGCGCTTCGACGCCCCAAGGTGAGGGCTTTCTGGCTCTTGCACTTTTCCATACCGTTCTTGGCTCTTCCTAGCAGCAATTTGTCCTCATGAACTTTAACATGTTTTCTCTCATTTCCAAAATAGTCCTCACACCACCGACCGACCAACCAGCCAACCCTCAGTCTCTTCGCTCTCTCCCCCATGTCCACATCATCCCAATGGTTCAGTCCATGGCTGGCTGGCGCCAGGGCAGACACAGATGATGGAGGGGCTGGGCGAAGGAAACCTGGTGGCAGGCAGGAAGGCAGAGAGAGGAGGGAGGAGCCAGGACAGCACAGGCCCCTCCAGGTCGCCCGGGCCGCCTCCAGCCAGCCCCACTCCTCAGCACACAGTCAGCCACCGAGCCGTCAATGGGCACATCTCTGATGAGCACAGTGCCAACCCCCAAGGCTTTGGGGGACATTTGAGCTCCGAACCATAACAGCCCCCTGCCCTGTCAAATCTTGTCTAGTAGTTTGTTTACTTCCCTCACTCAGATTGCCTGATCACACATTCATATCATCGAACAATCCCGAAGAAAAGCAGAACCAAAGGTGGCCTCGACTCCTCTCCCCCAATATTTACCTGAGTGCATCGTTTTCTTACGTCTGCATTTCTGCAGCCCCACAACAGCATGAGACAGTAATCGCTGGGACGGGGCTGATGCTGGCTGTCGGAGCAGCCGCAGAGCGTGAGCGTCAGGCTCCTTTCTCCAGATCCGGGCTGAGCAGTACTCAGTTATTTCACTTAGGGCTTGTTATCAGTGCTATCTAAATGCTACTAATTGCTGTCCCGGGACTGTGAGCATGATGATAAATTTTTCTCCCTTATTTTTAAATAAAAACATTATATGTTAGTGGATGTAACATTCACTCAGGCTTGCAGTGCTGGAGTAAATCTCATTTAAGTGATTTTAAAATAAAAATGCAACAAGCAATCATGGAAAGATGCCTGTTGATATATTTATACTTGGATTTTAATTATATTGCTTTATAATGTTTCTTATTTATATAACATATGTCGGTGAGGAAGATGGGACTGGGTTTGTCTGTTTTATCCTGTTTTATTTCTACGAATTTAGCAGACAAAGTGGCACACTTGCCCCTCACCCTCCCTGCGCCCTTACTCTATGCGCTGGCTCCTCTCAGGCCAGCTCCTTGTTTCTGGCCCTTTTATCTTTTCAATGAAGTGCGATCACTGATGGCACCTTTGTCCCCTCAGGTGTGTGGCGTGGCAGCAGACCCTCACCATCAAGCCCCGACACTCAGCCCAGGGTCTCATGACCGTCTGGACGTTGGGGTACGGAGGCCCCGGCCACTGCGACAATGGCCACTGTGCCTGTGCTCTGATGGCAGAGGGGCGATGACGGCTTGCTGTTCTCTCTTGTTTCTTTTTCCTTGACTCCATCCCTGGATTTTAGTCAGCTTTCTGTCCCTGGGAAAGAAATGCCTAAGAATGACAATTTGAGGGAGGAGAAGTATATTTCGGCTTGCTGTTCCGGAGGGCTCCGTCCATGGGTGGCTCTACCCAAGGCAAGACAGCCAGGCAGCTAGGACACAAAGCCCGAGGGAAGAGAGAAAGGGAAGGGCTGGGATTAAAGGCGGCCCCCACGGCCACTCCTCCACAGGCATTTCCTACAGCCAGGCCCCGCCGTCTGACAGGCTACGTGGCTATGAACTCTGCAAGGGATGAGCTCTCTAACAAAGTTAGCGCATGCAGGATCAGTCAGATCACCAGCCAGGGTTCACCAGCGCCATCTCCAAGCTCTACGCTGGCCATCGTTCTCCCAAGAGAATGGAGGAGACAACGACATTCCTGGGTGCCTCTCATTGTGTTGTCATGGCTGCCCTGACGTCCTGAGCTGATCTAAATGTTTATCTTTGCATTCATCTGACTGATTCTGGGAAGAGCCAGCAACGTCACAGTGCCAGGTTCAGGTAACAGGCTGCAGGAGGGCGCACAGCAATGTCGCCCAAGCCCACCTCCACCAGGTGGCACTCTGCAGGGGCGGTCACCATATTTTTTTAATCACACCTGATAAAGACATTCATGAAAGGAGACTGCCAGATCTGCTTCAGAAAGTGACAAGGACAATGGGAAAGTGTGCTAGAAGTGACAAGGAGGATTTTGAGGGGATTCACACAGTGCAGTTTTCATTGTAATTTTTTTTCTTAATTTAAACATTCACTATTCCTCGTGCGCATTTCAGTCATACCTCCTGTCCCACAGGCTTTACCTCCTATGGTCTCACTGAGGATTTGATTCCTAATGTGTGCATTTTAGGGGGCAAACCTTCAAAAAGTAGCATCAGTCCATTAGATTTTTCTTTGACCCTCTTGCATCAGATTTAATAATGTATATTTTAAAGGATTTCTCCCAATTAATTACATCTTTCCAATTTATGCATATAAATTGGTTTATACAGTGGTTTATAAATTGATTTATCAAATGGTTTGTTACTGCATTTTTATTATGTGTAAGATCATAGTTATATCTTCTTTTTCCCCAACCTGATATTGATAATTTGTGCCTTCCCTTACTCTTAGTCTTGCTAGGACGTATTTTATTTTTCCCAGTAGCTAATTTTTGTCATTGTTGGCTTTATTTGTGTGCATCATGTCAACTTTTGCACATATATCTTTAATTATTTTCTTTTTTCTCATTTTCATTTTTCTAGTTTCCACAGACTTTTTAAAATTAGTTTTTAATGTTTATTATTTATGAAGAAAGGTTAAGCCTTTCGCTTTAGGTGCTGCTCTGCCTAGATCTCCCAGGTTTGAATATTTCCTATTTTCATGATCACATATTTGCCAATATGCTCCTATTTTATTGTAGCATATTCTTTAAATCACTTTATTTATAAATGTAATGCTTGCCAGAGCCCACAGGCATCAGGGAAACCCATATCCCCAGTTCCTCGGCTCAGTCTCCCAGGGAAGAAGCAGGTGAACAGGACTTCAGTGTGAATCTGACAGACGAGCAGGAAGAATCTGCACCCTAAATCCCCAAGCACATGTCCTTTGTGAGAGTGTCCCAGCCAGTGCCTGAGAGAGAGCTAGACACAAAAGACCTCCTTGGGGGCTACCCTGACCCATGGGGAAACTGGTCCCTGCCATTCATTTAATTTTCATTTCTCCATCTAGTCTCTGTTCTTGTCCTCAAACTCCTAATAATCTGACATTAGAGTCATAGACGCATCTTCCAAATCCCCATTTCCCTCCACACTAGAACCATCTCGTCCCTTCGCTCAGACCTTGAGAAATACCCTTCTTCAGGTGAGGCTGGGCTGAGCAGTCCATCCTACCCCATGCACAAGCAGATGTGGTCAATACAGAAATGGATAGCAGGGCTGTGTTTCAATAAAACTTTGTTTATAAAAACAACAGGTAGCCAGTTTTGACCTGATTTATACTACTCATGGGTACCAGTTGATTCACTCCCTCCTCTTGTTCATCTGCTCAGTCTTCCAGTTGAAAGGCAGATCGTGTTAACCTGTTGTTTCCCAGACGTCTGCTTTGGGTGTCGCTGTCCCTCATGGGTTCGCTGGGTCCATCGTGCCAATTCCCAGGGCCTGCCAACGCAGAGTATCCCATCTCCTCCTCCTGCAGGTGCAGGTATTATCACTTGTTTTGGCAACATTGCTGATCTCCCAGCCCCAAGTACTTCAAATGGTGGCGCTCAGGGGACTTCATCCAAATGAGCCGCAGATGGCTGGGTGTCCATTTCCTGTTTGAGAAGCCAGTGCAGAGAGGAGCCCTTCTCGTCCATCTTCTTGGATGCTATATTGGAATTTCTGGGGCATTAGCCATGTGTGGTCCTGTGTTTCCCTGCATCCCAGCCCTTGGGGGCCCACAGAGCCAGTGAGCATCCTAGTTAAGCCTCGGGCTGGGGCTCCGCCTGCTCGGGGACTCTATCAACTCTGATTCTCATTCTGGGCTCCGTCCCCAGGTGTCCACCACCCGGCAGGAGTTGTGCCCCACATTGGCTTTGCACTCGGGCATCCTCCCCTCCCCACCCATGGACATCTTGGCCACCCCTTCAGGCCTCAAGTTCCCATCAGCCCCAAACTTCCGGTGTGGCTGTCTACAGCTGGGTTAGCACTGGAGTGGAGAGGGGGCAGCCACAGGCAGCTGACATTACTGGTCCGTCGCTGACACCAGGGTTTCCATGTGCCAAAACACGTGTCTCCAGCCTGGCAACACCTGACGTGTTTCTACTCAAGCTGACTGAGCTGAGACGGTTGAGGGGCTGGTGCGCAGCAGTAGGGTCCCGACCTTGAACATGAGTGCACCCTAGTGACCTCAAGAGAAGCTTGGCTAACGCAGCGCCTGCAGAGAGGCTGTCCATTTGGAGGTCTGGAGCTCAGGGAGGGCCCTGCCGACCGTGCAGTGTGACTGGATTCCAGCCAACCAAGTGGCTGCTGCAGGCTTTCCACAAACTAGCAAGCCGCAGGCCCTGGGCAGAAGCACAGAGTCATGGTGTTGGTGTTGGAAGGGACGTTGAGACCAGCGGCCAACCAGTGCCAGGTCCCCGGGCCTTCTGAACATGTGTCTCTGCAGGGCCTCTCCAAGGACTGAGGTGACCAGCACGGATCTTCAACTTCCGCCCATTCGGAACTAAGTCGCAGGGACTCGGAACAACGGTTCTGCTATAATAACAAAGACGGTGGCAGACAAACCATCACTGGTCTGCGTTGTCTCTACAGAGTGACAGATGCCCGGGTTCCGACGTGGGTGTTTATGCAGGAAGGCATTAAAAGATTAAATATGACTACATTTTTGACAACAGCCCCAGTCCCCACTCAATATCAATATGCTGGCATTATTATTATTTTATGAAAACAATAATTCACAGTTTGCTGAAAGAGAATAACAGTATTGATCTTCTGAACAGTGCATTTTATTTTCCATTAAATTTTTATGGAGCATGACAAGCCGTGTGCTGGGCCCGATCTCTTCAGCGCACTAATGTACAAAGCTCTTGCAGATGTAGAAATTATGAGGGCTGTGTTAATAAAGCCAGCTCAGATGGTCTAGGAACAGAAAGTAAACATTTCCTTGCTGGAGTTTTGCTCTGAGCTTATTAGTTTTGGAGGTTTGTGAACTGACCCACAAAGGAAATAGAAATCTCTCCTCAGTGAACAGAAAGAAAGAAATATGTTAGCAACAATCAGAATCCCTTCTCAGAGGCTCTTTAATGGCATTGCAAATGCACATTTCCGAAGCAGCGGAGCAGGCGCAATCAAAGGCGCTGGGTAATTCAGTCGCTGCCCAACGTGTCTCTCTGCTCCATGATATTATCTGTCTCCTTTCCCGCCGTCTCCCGAGTAGCTTGGAGTAACCGTGCCTCCGCGATTCTTCTCTGAGGTCTGAAAGCCCGTTCCCTCCTCTCATTTCTCTCCTCTTCCCTTAGGAATTGAGATTATGACAGGGCTGTCGGCTCTTGGACCATGATGCTACTTGGGCAATTTTTCTCAAATCTCTGGATTTTATTTTTATTTATTTTTTTTNNATTTTTTTTTAATATTTATTTATTCATTCATTTATTTATTTTGTGTGTGGCCAGCTCAGCCCACCAGGGGCTTTGCTTTGCTTAGCTTGTTCTAAGTAGGTGCTCTAGACCACTGAGCCATCTCATCAGCCCCTCTGGATTTTAGATTGTAAAGTAAAAGGACTTAGGGTGGTCTGCAGATACGATGTGTTTCCGTCTCTCCCTCCAAAATATTAATAAGTTAATTGAAGTACAAAAGGAGAGACATTGCCAAAGCTTTGGTGGGGACGCAGCAGGTCAAGAGCCCTGAGCAGAGACATTTCTGATGACCATGGCATTGCCTGAGGCTCAGCGGGTTCCTAAGCCCCACCTCCTCCACACTGCTACTGAGCCTGCTCTCTGGTATGTATTTCTCCTCTACAGAGGGTCCCATGGATTGTGCAGACCCCATAGGTGAAAGGCTTCATCCCCTGAGTCCACCCTGCTCTGGTCCCATGTCACCTGCGCTGTGTCAATCCACGGTCCTCATGACCCCTTCTTGAGCTGGGCTTCCTGATTTCCTACGACAAGTCGCATTGCCTGCAAGTACCATGCAACCCAGGAGCAGTCAGACAGGCAAGACACACAGGACGAGGTGGCCGTACTGCAGCCCAGGGCCCGCCTCCCCCCCCCTGGGGGTTCTGCCCAGAGGTCTCCGTGCTCTGCTGCTTATGGGCATTGACTATTTGGTCCCGACTGATTACACCATTGGCCACTGATCATTATACTCAACTTCCAGTCCCTGTATCACCCTGGGGCTTGGGGTCAGGAGGCCAGAAAGTTCTAGCCCGTGAGCACACGGTCACTTGGTCTGGAGCCAACCCCGTCCTGGGAGCGCACCGAGAGTCACCGCCTTAGCCTAAACTCAGGTGGATCAAAAGCAGCTCGTTATGAATACTGAAAGATGCTCCCGCCACTCAGGAGATTCCCGGGGCTTCAGGAGGCGCTGCCAGGAACCAGGGAACAACCAGATCTGTCCCTCATTGACACCCTCTAAATTCTCCCAAGGCAGAAGCAGGGGGATCCGGGAGAGGCATGAAGCGTCCAGGCGGCTGACCACGGCGGGGTGAGCCAGCTGCGTGCTCTCTGTCCCGGTTTCGGTCTGGATGTCCCCCAAAGCGTCATGCGCTCACAAGTGCTCACAAGCAGAGCTTCAGGAGGGCGTCCACCCCTGAGGGTGCGTTGAGCGGCTGCGGATGGGCCCACTGCTGCTTTTATAGCTCAGCGGAGGCGGGGAGCTGCGGTCTGATTGGCGGAGACGGGCAGGGGGCGTGGCCCGGTCTGGCTCCTCCTGGCCCCTCCCCGCTCCTCGCTTCCCGTGGGCCTGCCAGGCCCAGCAGCTCTCCCCCTCTCTGCCCCTCTGCAGCGGTCCTCCTCTGGAGCCAGGCCACCCACGACTGAAATGTGAGCCAACACCTCCTTTAGCTTGCAAGCGCCCGGTGTTTCCCACTCTCTCCAACACACACTGTGATGAAGTAAAACAAACTAAGTGCCCCGACCCAGCGGCCAATTCTGCATGCTTCGATCTGGTAATCTGAACAACTAATTGGAAAACAGCAGTATGCGATGTACCAACCGCTGCTGAATTCCTGTTCTTCGGCTTAGTGAAATTATGTATGCTTTCTATTTTTTCTTATTTTTTATTCTCTTTTAAAAAAATAAAAATAAACAGAAATCACAAATGCGTTTCCTGGTTACTGGTCCGGGCATCCAGTGGACCGGCCTCACTGCCTAGAGCCGGCGTCCCTGGACAGTGAGGGGGGCCACACTTCAGCAGCAGCCCACCTACTAGGGAAGCTGGAAAAGCCAGTCGTGAGGTGGACAAAGGCCTCCAAGGAGGGGGCAGAGCCCTTGAGCCTCACTGTCCCAGGGCCCTGGCACAACCCAGGCCGGCCCCTGGAGGACTTCTCTAGCTCACAGCCAGCTCCTGTGCAGCCTTGAAGGCCCATCAGTAGGGGCCCTCCCGCGTGAAGGTGCCCAAGGCCTGCCACTGAGGCTGGACCCCAGCCCTTCTATTTGTATATGTCTGAGACCTTGTCCCTGCCCCCTTTCCTGGGACTCTTAACAGCTGGCTGAGTGTGGTCACTGTCCTCACACGGGCCCTGTGGGCCACCGTGGCCTGGCCCTTGCCCATATACTCCGCTCATTAGATCTTGGCAGTGTCTCTGTGGATCTGGGAGATGTGGGGGCCTGTAAACCCAGGTGGGACGGTTCTGATCCACGTCTACTGTGGTCCCAGATACCGAGGAAGCTGCTCAGCAACACAGTAAAATAGGTCAAGGATATTAACATTCTGTTGGAAACTCACAAGTGTGTACAAAATACCAAAAATAATCAGTTTTGGAAAAACACGGGTTTGAAAAACAAACCTCATCCAAAATCAAAACAATGTTGACTCACAAGAATGAATTTATTTTGGAAGCCAGCAATTTCAGACTTAATTGCGTTGGTCTACCACGCTCCTCCTTCTTGCCTGGCACAGTGCTTTGACGGGAAAGCTCAGAACTGCCTGGGTGTTGATTTGTCTTGTGTGGCAGCAGGCCCCTGTGCTCCCTAGTGCAGACCCCGCAGCTAATTCTTGCTTCAACTGCAATTAGAAGGACTTGAGTGCTCAATTTGAAATTTCATCCTCATGCTTCAAAGAAATTAGCCCGATGAGTGAATGCGGTGGAGTGAAGCTAATAATGAAAGTAATTCTTGAAAATACTTCACAGGCAAAGAAATTGCTTGTGTACCTTCTGTTTAAAGAAAGCCCCCAAGCCAGGAGGGGACTATTCCAGGAGGCCACATCTTCTAACCCAATACCCAGCTGCATTCCTAGCACAATGTAATTGAGAGATGCCGCATGGCGCCTCTCTGGGTTGCCCAGAATCTGTAAACCATGGGGCCATTTAACTAAATTCATGTAATTGTTACAGAAAACATGGCCCGGACTTGTAAATATCTCCAGTGCTCAGGAGAGAATAATGATTAAGAAGGGTGAGATCTGGGTGAAGTGCACGAGGCCAGAGGGGTTCTGCATGCCCACATCTCATCCGGAACGCATCCCACCTAAGCCCACAAGCTCCCCAAGGGCTGCCGCTCCCTAGTGTGTTAGTGGGAAGAGGGAAGGTAGTGATTTCCATCTCCTACTCTGCATGGTATGACCGTGTGCTCCGGCAAAGTGGAGACTCCATGGCTCCCCAGGACACCCAGCCCTGGCAGTGATCTCAGATGGGACAGGCAGTGGTCATTGTCCCATTGCAGGGACATGACTCTGATACCCACAACTTAGAGAAGAGGTTGAACTGACTCATGGTTCTGGGGGTTCAGTCCCTGGCCAGCTCCAAGGCAGGAGCATGGGGCAGAAGGCAGTGGAGGCACACAGCTTCTTAGCTTGGAGACCAGGGAGCTGAGTAGGGGAGCAACACCATGCAGGAAGGGCCAGGGACCAGAAACACAACCAAGGCCCTGCCCTGTGATGCCATAGACCCACTCAGGGTTGGCCTGTGCTAATCTCCTGCACATATTTTAATTCAATGAAGTTGACAAATCGTGCTGGACAATCACAAGGCAGATCTTGCAGAGGCATGTGGTAGACTTCCGGATCAGGATCTTGGGCACTTCCTGAACCCCACTGCAGGTGCCAGGCAGCTACACCTTCCTGTAGACATTCTGCTGACTTGCTGTTTCCCTCTGAAGCCCTGACCACTCACTTGCTGACCCAAGGCTTCACCTGCTGGCCAGCTTCATAGCTTAAGATGTCATGCATGTGCCCATCCAATGCACCAGCCTGAGTTCTCTATACTCTGTGGGGGGCTGAATGGTGACCTACAGGGCCTCTCTATTTGGAGATAGAGCCTTTGGGGAAATAATTAAAAATGAGTGCGGTCAGAGGGACAGGACCCTAATCGGATGAGCCTGCTGCTGTAGAGGAGGAAGAGATGTGCCCGATCTCACTCCATGTATGCACAAGGAGACAGGATGAAGTCACAGCAGCAGGTGGCTACCCTGCAGCTCTGGAACAGAAACCAACCCTAAGGACAGCTGGGTGCTGGACTTCTGGCCTCCACGATCGTGAGAAGGCAGTCGCTTGTGTGACCCACTTGATCTAAGCTGGAGGAAGTGAAGACAGCCTCCTTCCTTCTCCAGCCTCCCTCGGCCTCCCCTGCCCTGCTGCCGCATCTGTGATTCCCCACGCTGCCAGGTGCACTTCTCTAGTCCCTTGGGATTGAAGCTCTGCCTGTTGCCCTGTCCTTGTGCCCTGCATCCCCGCCACTGTCCCTGGGCGCAGAGCCTTTCTCCCCCAGCCGCCCTCCTCCCATGGGCAACTTCTCCCTCTCCTGCTCCTGCGCAGCCTCCACACAGTCACCTTCCATTGATGATCTCACCAGGGCCCTGGTGTGTCCCCTCCTTGGTCCCAAAGAGCCCCACATCCTTCTGAAGGGTCCAGAGGTCTTCAGAGACTCCGTCGCCCCCATCCACAGGCTGTTCCAGGCTCACACGGCAGGTTCGTGTCCCAGACCTGAAAACACCTGTGGCTGAACGAATCCCAGTGTCTTTCTGCAGGGAATCAATGTTCGGTGGCCACAGTCCAGGGGCAGGTGCTTGTCAGTGCTGGGACATGTTGCTGCTAGGTCTACTCAGAGGGCAAAGCTAGCAAACATGCGGTTTGGGAAAGAAATCATTATGACTTCACGCTGAAAAGGCCTGCGCAATTTGGATGCGCACACTCCTACCAGGTGCGCTCCGCTGCCCGCCCCCTGTCTCACCTGGTGCTAGCTGGTTCTGTTTCTTTGAGCTATTTGAGGCAGAAGTTTGGGGCCCCAAATCTGTTTATTCACACCCACCTGCCTGCTCCTCCCCTTGACCCAGGTGGGAGGGCACAGGCTAATGTGGAAAACAAACGTCGCCCACAGGGCCTTTCAGCTCACCCTGTCCCGGCAGGGCCTGGGCGGTACCATGCTCGCCCTCCCTGGGGAGCTCCTCCAAGTCTCCTCTTACGGTCCACAGTGCTGGAGGGGCTCGGGGCTGGTGTCCGTTCTCTCCTGGGCTCTCATTCCAGGACAGCTGTATGTGGCCCAGGCCATGACACCTCCAAAGTCCCTGCTGCTACTCGAACTTCCCTCCTCCCCCCGCACGCCTGTCTGCACCTGGCTCAGCACAGGTGCTGCACAGGCCTTCTGAACCCCCCGTGTCCGGGAGCCGGTCTCCTGCAGCCCCCAGCAGTGCCTGGGCGGCTGGCGCCTGGCTCCCTAGCTGCCCCGCAGGCCTCCGAATCTACCACTCCTCGGCTGGGCTTCACAGCTCCCACCGTTAAGGTGCAGTGCCTTAGTTAATTCTTCACTGCCCGGACGCCACGCTCAGCGCGCCTCAGCTCCAAGTAGGACAGGTGGATTTTGGCTCACACTTTGGCGAGGTTTCAGCCCATAATCCACTGGCTCCAAGGGGCATGGGGTGATGTGGAGGCGGATTGCTTACGGCGTGGCAGCCGAAAGCAGAGCACAGGGTTGGAGGGAGGAGGAGGGAGACAGGCCCCTCCAGGCCACGCCCCCAGGGAAAAGGAGGAGACAGGCCCTCCCAGGCCACGCCCCCACGACCACTTCCTCACATCAAGTTCCACTCCCAACATCACTATGTACTCATCAGAGAACCAATCGCTCGTAAGTTATGCCCTCACCCCCCACCACGACCCAGGCACCTCCCCAAAGCCCCACCTATTGGCACCTGAGGTTTTGGGGAGACATCTAGACAGAAACCATCACATAGGGGTAGTGATTGACCTTACT
>NDGM011082520.1:0-10064 GCA_002564305.1 Octomys mimax | reverse complement strand
AGTCATAGCCATTGCTTGGCCAATGTGCTCTCTGTGAAAGCCTGAGAGAATGTTTTCTCTCCAATGCAGGTCAACTTTTCTTCCCTGGGCAGCATGCTGATGCATTAGGGATTGCCATGGAGGGTTTAAAGATGATGTTGCTTTCATGAGGATACCTGAAAAGAGTTAATTTTTTTGTTATTTTTATTAGGTTTGGTGAGTTTTCTGGGAGATAGTGAAAAATATTGGCTTAAATTATTTGATTTATGCTGAATTTTTGATAGGGGAAAGGATAGGCTACTGGTAAATTCTCAATGACAGTGAATTCAGAAGAGAAGGATAGTTAGCAGAAACTTGGAAGGATAGCTGAAACATACAAGTTTAGTCTCCTTGAAACAGTGGAAAAGTTATAGCTTTATAAAAACCATAGGAAATTAAATTGAAAACCATTATTAGTATGAGTGATGACCAAATGTGCTTTGGAGGTGAGGGTATTCCTGAAGATAGTTTGTACTGGATCTGCTTGGTGGTCTTGGAGCAATGAGGAGAACAGGAATATCCTCTATGTTACACAACCCAGTTGAAGAAAACAAAAGCCAAAACCAACCAACTGACCAACCAACCAACCAACCAACCACACCAAAAACCAAATATTCTCAGAAGAATGCTTGCCATTTGGGATCTTGAATGAGAATGTAGGAATTTTGAGGTAATGGGTATAGCCTGGATCCTTTCTTGGCATATACTAACAAATTTTTTGGGGAAAAAAGATCTTTTTTTCAGTTGTGTTTCAGGGGAGTTTCTTGGGAGCTGTTGGAATGAGGACAATAGGAGAAAGAAAAAACTGATGTTTCCTTACCATCCTTATGGGCAGGAGAGGGTCCCAGTCCTCTCCAGAGTCTGGCAATAAATTTTGTTTAAGAGATAGGTGAAAGTACTAAACTTTAGGCTTGGTGTGGCGATCCATACCTGTAATCTGAGCGTTTGCAAGACTGAAGCAGAAGGATGACCATGAGTTTGCATCCTGTGCTGCAAAGTGAGTTGAAGGCCAGCCCAAAGTGCACAATGAAACCCTGTTGTGTGTGAGAGAGACAGAGACAGAGACAGACAGAGACAGAGACAGAGACAGACAGAGAGAGAGAGAGAGACAGACAGACAGACAGACAGACAGACAGACAGAAACAGAGGACAGGAAGGAGGGAGAAGAAAGTAGTAAACTTTAGCAGGGGCATCATTTAAGGATTCTGGATATTTTATTTTATGTATTTTAGGGAAGGGTGTACAGGGTGTTCAGGGTCTCAATACTAGATCAGATTTGTAGTGATCCACCTGTTTACAGCCTCCCAAGAACTGGGATTACAGGCACACGCTACCATGCCCAGTCTCAATTGCTGTCTCAGCATGCCCTAGGGGGTGGGGCCGGCATGGCAGGTCTGGAAATCAAACACTTGGCCCCTGCACCTGCTTACAGGTGCTTTACTTTGCAGAGGTATTTGGCTAGCCCTGGACATATATTTGACTACATAATCATAGGCAAATATGAAAAGACTGTTTCATTCTTGTTTGGATTTCTTATGTAAAACAGTCTTGACAGTCTTTTTTTTTTTTATTTAAAAGGGGGCATAGGTATGTTTTTGATCATGGGTAAAGGTACGGAAATACCGACTATCAGGCCATAATCACTGACAGCAGTAGAAGAGTGTGGTGGTTAATATTGTGTGGACTTTGTAGTGAGAAAATCTGTTAGCATCCTAGGTTTATTTAAAATTTGTGTGACATTTTAAAAACAAGGCACCTAATCTATTGATATTATTTCTTCTTTCATGGAAGAACTGCTGTAAAAAATTCAATAAATTAAAGTGTATAAAGTACTTAGAATAGTGCGTGATGAATGGTATTGGGTACTGTGTAAGTACTTATGAAATATGATCTGATGATTTTGATCTGGGGAGAAAATTTAGACTTTGCATTTATTATTTTTCAATTTCATTTCTAGGGACTAAACACACAATTAGAATTTTTCAGCATCTGGAAGAAACATCCTGCCTTCTTATCCCTTCTTTAATGCTGTCCACTGTCTGTCTGATGATGGCTTCTGACCTGCTTCCTCACTTGTCTTGCTTTCTGTTAGTGCTATACTCCAATGGTTCTGAAGTCATTCATACTAAAAATTGGTTATGTGTGAGCATTTTTTTTTTCTTCCCAATTCTTTCATGGGTTCCTCTTTTGCTGTTTTCTAGTTTTGGAGTCTTATCTTACTATTCCCTTCTCCCTTCCCATCCCCCCTTTTCTCCTCCCTCCTTTTCTTCTTTCCCACCCCAATTTCTTTCTTTCCTGCCTGGCCAGTATTCCATTTCTGGAATAAAGTCTAAAGAACTAAAGTCTTTAGTTCTTTCTGTTTTCTATGTGGAGTAGGATAGTACTATGTGTATATACATCAGCATTGCACTTAGTCTGTAGTGTAATAATGTCTTTTGTTAAGTGTTTCTCACTCAGTTGGGCTCCTTGAGTGCAAGGAACCACAGCACATAGATATTTGTGTATAGCATTATAAAGTACCTGACAGCAGAGTAATTGTTTAATGGATGTTTGTAGGACTGAGCTAAATTTTTGCATTCATTTTTATATTGTAATAATTTTCAATTATTGTATGTATCATATAATAGTTACTATATAAATGTGTTGTATGAGTTCATTTATTGGTTAGAAGCTGTGTAGATTTTTCTTTGCACACAGAAATGACACTAAACAGAAGTGCCTGGGGGCTGTTCATTGCTAAACCAGCCTATCTTTGAAAAGTTTCATTAATTCTTCTAGACATCTAGAATCAATAATTATTGGCTAAATAAAATACTTTTTATAGTATTTCACTGGGGTTGGGGTATAGCTCAGTGGCATGGTGACTGCCTGGCAAGTGCAAGGTCCTGAGTTTGATTCCTGGTACCTCTACCCCCTAAACAAAACCTATATTGTATAATATTTCACAGAAGAATGTAGTTTGAAAGCAATGATTCATGCCTTTCTTTTGCTCAGCTGGTTGATATTGAAACATTAATGTGTGTCTTTGAACTTAGCGTTTTCTTAGTTTTTCCTACAGTTGCTGGCAATTAATGCTAGTAACTCAGTGGGACAATGTAAATACTGAAAACTGGAAATTACTTGTCTACTTTAAGTTTCTATAAAAGTATATTGCTTATACTAGTCTATCCTTTGTGTCCTTCTCCAAATTATACTTTTTATTAAGGTGATTCATTTCTTCTTTTTAAAGATCTCTTTGGCATTAGTGTATGTGTGTTTCTTCCCAGGTTCTAAACAGAGCTAATTTCTGCCCTATCCTTGTATTTGTTGTTTTGTAAATCTCTCTGTCCCATCAGTATGTGAAGATTTTTCATTCCTATGGCCAACTCTTTGAATATGGTCAAAGTTTTAGCCTCTGTATTTTGGGGTATTTGGCAAAGAACATCCCCCTAAAACCTTACACAGTTTTTTTTTTTCAGAACTGGGGATTAAACTCAGGCCCTTGTGCTTACCAGGGGATGCGCTTATTCTACTGAGCCATCTCCCCGGCCCCTACCTTACACATTTGTTATGCAATTATAATCTTCTGATATTTGAAGATTTGAAGTAGTTTGTCTTTAATCTATGTTATATCTCCATACGTTGATGAGCTGGAAGAATGGAGATTAACCTTGTGCTCACCAAATTTGTCAGTAAAAAAAGAAAAATGTACTTGGCTTTCCATTATATGCTTACTCTACCTTTTTGAGAGTTATTATTTAAGTAAATTTTTTACCAAATTCTACTGGTTGATACTTTGTGTCAACTTGAGGAATTTAGAAGTTTAAGTGACTCCAGGATTCTTAGTTTGTAAACATCCTCATCTTTTGCAAGGGGAGGCTATGGACATTAAGTTGTACTCCCCTAGTCCCCAGCCCCCAGCCCCAGGGTAGCTTGTTTATAATACGAGGAGAGAGAGGCTGGCTAGAAGCCACAGCCGTGGCCCTTTCCTTTGCTCTTCCCTGTTCTCTGCTGCCATGAACTGCTTCTTTCTGCCATGTGCTGCTCTGCCTTGGAGCCAGCTGAGTATGGACTGAAATCTCTACAAACTGTGAGCTAAATAAGCCTTTCCTTCCTTAATTCTGGGTGTAAGTACTTTGTTCCAGCAATGAGTAAAAAGTAACTGAGACACAAATTAATTTTAAGTTTTTGGGTTACTACTGTCATTTTCTTTTTTAATTGTAACAGCGTACGTTGAAATGTCTGAATATGTAGTATAGATTATTGTCAAATCCTCAATAGCTTGTTCAAGCACTAGCATGTGAAGAAGAATGTTGTAGGTAAACAGTAGTCCCTCATTTCTTTAGGAAATATATTTCAAGGCCCACAATGAATGCTTGAAACTGTTGGTAATACCAAACCTTATATAAATACTGTTTTGTTTTTTTTCATGTGTTTAGTACAGAGTCTACAGGGTCTCACTACATAGTTCAGACTCGAAATAATTCTCCTGTTTTCGGCCTCCCAAGTGCTGGGATTACAGGTGTGCGCCACCATGCCCAGTCTCAATAGCAGCCTCAGCACGCCCCCGGGGGTGGGGCCGGCATGGCTCCCCTGGTATTGAACCCCAGCTGCTGTGCTCTGCCTAAGCAGACACTGTAGTCTGCTGAGCTGTCTGGCCAACCCTATATACTGGTTTTTGATACGAAGTTTAATGTATAAATTAGGTACACTAAGGGATTAATGATAACATAAAATGAAATGATTCTGAAGATATACTTTAAAAAGATTTATGAATCTGGTCTCTAAACATATTTTAATTTGTTCTGCTCACCTTCATGTGATGATATGAGATAATACAGTAGCTATATGATGAGATGAAATGAGGTAAATGACTAAGTCTTTATTTTGTACTTATTTATTAATGTTGGTACTGGGATTAAACTCTGGGGTTGCACATTTATCTACATCTCCAGCTCCCTTTTATTCTTCTTATTTTGGGGCAGGGTCTTGCTAAGTTGCTTAGCCTGGGCTTGAACCTGTGCTCTTTATGTCTCTGTGCTAGGGTGTAGTACGCTTTTGCATTTTGAGTTACAACAGAATTTTTTTTTTTCTGGCACAAATTTCTTGTTTCTTCTTTCACAGATTCAAATATAAGGTTCTTTCTTATGGTAGGCTGTGGTAACTTTTTTTTTTTAAGTTTAAAAACTTTGAACTTTCAATTTAAAAAGGATCTACATTTATGTCTTTTACATTAGCATCCCTACTGTTGTGGTTTGGTAAATTGTAAGAATGGCACCAAAACCAGCTATTTTGGGAATACTTCTTATTGTGAAAGTGTCGGGGATTAACTGACCTTTCACTGTGGATTCAGGTATGTCTTAAAGCTCAGTCTTACCTCACAATTAACTTTGAATTGCATTTGTATTTTGCCTTATTTTTATACTTTGCTTGTTATTCTTAGCTTCACTCTTCTTCTTAAAATAAGACACCAAAATGATCGATTCTGTGATTTCATGCTTTCCCATAATTGTGAGAGTAATAAACCCCTGGGAATAAGAGAAGGAAGACATGATAGCAACCTCTGTTTCACCTTTTATCTCTTGAAAATACTTTAGCTGTCCAAGTTTCCTACTGTTTTTGACCCCTTGTTTGATCAGTGCTATGTAACATGTGTATAATGTTGATTATCAGTTCACACCATATAATATTTGGGTTATATGTTTTTGGTTTTTATCAATAGGAGTAAAAGTTGAGAAGATATTTTTCTACATGACATTTTCACTTACGGATATTTAAACTAGTTGTAATACACATCTTTTATATTTTGATGGGGTTTTTGGCCTCAGTATACTGTAACTAAGTCAGTATTCTACTATTTTTCAAAAGTGCCCAAAGGCTAGAGTATTGGGACTTTCCTTATGTAAAACATGAAAGTGTTGATGTTATTTTTTAAATTACAGCCATATTTCTTTAAATTAAAATCAGTTGCAACAATAGGGCCAGAAATTTACAAACATTTGTCTTAAATTTTTGTTTCTATTTTTATTTTTATGGAAACTAGCTTTTCTCCATGATTATTAGATATATACAAAAATTAAGATATATATTGACTTACAAAATCAGTTCATTCACAAAAGTTAATTGTAATTCAAGTTGGCTGTAAGTCAAGACTATTTTTCGCATGAGAAATGATGGAAATGAAATAGCCATAATGCATTTTGAATATCCTAAAACACTCTTTAATTCAATTTTTCATCATAAAAAGGTTGCGTAATGTGTATAGTTTACCAGAAACACCAATAGTTTTTCTGGTATATTCACCAAAAAGTTATAAAAATTGCCAAGTTTATCAGAAACAACAATTTTATTTTGCACTCACTATTCAAGTTGACAAGTTTGCAGGAAGGGAGGATGTAATGGAAGGTGGTTGTTGTTTGGAAGTATAGTCCCCTTCCATAAGAACATCAGGAATCTGGCTCTCTGGTGCCCTTTCTCTCGTTGGGAGAATCTGCAACCCACTAGGACCTGTCTATTGATCCATTTAAACTATTTTTAAGGGCCGGTGAGATAGCTCAGCGAAGTGCCTGCTTAGGCAAGTGCAGGGAAGGGGGAATCGCCTGGTACAGCATGCCACGTCTGCAACCAAGTCTGGGTGTGGTGGTGCACACCTGTAATCCCAGCGCTGGGGAGGCTGAAAACAGGAAGATAAAACTACAAGTTTTAGCTGTGTAGTGAGACATTGCATCAAATACATAAAATTAAAAAAAAAATTTAAACTGTAGTTTTGTGTATGATGATGGGGTGAGTCTAATTTGAGCCTTTGACATGTGGGAAGCTGGGTTTTCCAGCACCACTTGATTAAAGAGTTCATCTGTCTTCCAGTGAATATGTTTGGCACCTTTGTCAAAGATAAGGTGGCTGAGTGTGTTTGTTGTTGTTTCTTCGTGTTCTAATCTGTGCCATTGATCCTCAGTTTTATTTTATTTCATTTTATTATTATTATTTTTTTCCCAGTACAATGTCGATTTTTATCACAGTAGCTTTGTAGTACAATTTCAAGTCAGGAATTGTGATGCCTCCTGCCTTTCCTTTGTTGCCCAGGATTGCTTTTGCAAAAAGTAACCTTTTGTAGGTTACTTTTGATTCCAGATGAATTTTAGGAATGTTTTCTCTATGTCTATGAGGTATACTAATGGTATTTTTTTGGGGATTGCATTGAATCTGTATAACAGTTTTGGGCATATGGCCATTTTCTCAATGTTAGTTCTTCCTATCCAGGAGCAAAGACTATCTTTCTGTGTTTTGGAATCTTCTGTCTCTTTTTTCAGAGTAGTATAATTTTCACTATATAAATCTTTTACTTTTTTTGTGAAATTGATTCCTAAGTATTTCATTTTTGGTATGTTATTATGAAAGGTCTGGTTTCTCAATTTCTCTCTTAGTTCGTTTGTTGTTTGTATGTAGAAATGCTATAGATTTTTTAGTGTTGACTTTGTATCCTGCTATGTTACTGAATTTGATTATTAAATCTACAAGTCTCTTTGGTGGAGTTCTTGGTGTTTTCTGTGTAGGGTATCATTTCATCTTCAGATGATGATAATTTCACTTCTTATTTTCCAATACTTATTCCTTTATTTCTCTCTCTTGTGTCATTGCTCTGGGTAGTGTTTCCAGAACTATATTGAATAGAAGTGATTTGGGATCCTTGTCTTGTTCCTAATTTTAAAATGTAGGCTTTCAATTTTTGTCCATTCAGTATGATGTTGGCTGTTGATTTGTCTTAGGTGGCTTTTATCAGGTTGAGGTAAAGACCATCCGTTCTGATTTTCTGTAGGGTTTTTATCATGAATGAGTGTTGGACTTTGTCAAAAGCATTTTCTGCATCTATTGAGATGATCACGTGATTTTTGTTTTTTACTCTGTTGATGTGGTTTATTACATTTATGGATTTTTGTATATTGACCTATCCCTGCATTCCTGGGATGAACTCCACTTGGTTGTGATGTATAATGTTCTTGATGATTTGCTGCATCCTGTTTGCTAGTATTTTATTCAGGATTTTTGCATCTGTATTCCTTAGGTAGATTGGACTGTAGTTCTCTTCTTTGGTTAGTCTTTCTCTGGTTTTAGTATCAGAGTAATATTTGCCTCCAGGAGTGAGTCTGGGAGAATTGCTTCCTTTTCAGTTTCATTGAAGAGTTTGAGAAGAGTTGGCATTAAATCTCTAAATTTCTTGTAATATTAAACTGTGAATCCATCTGGGGGCTGTGCTTTTCTTTGTTGGGGGTTTCTGTTTACCTTTTCAATTTCATTGACTGATACTGGGTTATTCAGAATTTTTATATCTTCTTGATTCAGCTTTGGTAGTTTGTATGTATATGGGAATCTGTCCATTTCTACTGTGTTTTCTATCCTTTGAGAGTAAACAGTTTAGAAATTGGCATTGAGTTTCTATAGGATCTGTAGTGATTTTACTTTTTCCATTCCTTATTGCATGAATTTGAATTTTTTCTTTACTTTTTTGATGAGGTTGGGAAGAGGTTCATCAATTTTATTTATTCTCTGAAAGAACTAACTCTGGGGACTAGCTGGATAGCTCAGCAGACTAAAGCGCCTGCTTAGACAGAGTGCAGTGGCCAGGCTTCAATCTCTAATGTGCTGTGCTGACCCTGCCCTCCGGGTGTGCTGAAACAGGGTGTGGTGATGCATGCCTGTAATCCCAGCAATTGGGAGTCTGTAAGCAAGATAATCACTATGAGTCTGATCTACATAGTGAGACCCTGAACAACCTGTAGACCCTCTAAAATACAGGGGAAAAAAAAGCTTCAAGAACCAGCTCTCTGATTCATTAATTCTTTGTATTGTTTTCTTCATCTCTGTTGTATTTATTTCTCCTCTGATCTGTATAATTTCCTGCCTTCTTTGGGTTTTGGGCTTGACTTGCTCTTCTTTTTCTAGGAGTTTGAGGTGTACCATAAAATTGTTTATTTGGGCTCATTCTGTTTTCACGATGTGAGAATTTACCCCTTTAAATTTCCCTCTAAAGACAGCTTTCATTGCATGTCATAGGTTCTGGTAAGTTGTTTGTGCATTTTTGTTTGATTGTGAATATTGTTAAATTTCTTCTTTTATTTCAACTGTGACCCATTGATTGTTCAGGAGGGTGTTGTTTAATTTCCATGTGTTTGTAGAGTTTTTGCTGTTTGTTTTGTCAATAAATTCCAGTTTAATTGCACTATGGTTAGATAATATACATGGGATAATTTCAGTTTCTTTGCATTCACTTAAGCATGCTCTATGTGCTAGCATATGGTCTATCTTGGAGAGTGTCTTGTGTGTAGCTGAGCATATGTATTCTGATGCTGTGCAATGGAACACTCTGTAAAGGTCTACTAAGTATTTCTTCATCATAAATTTGGGTTAGTTCTATTATTATTATTATTTGCTGATTTATTGCTTAGTTGACATATCTCTTTGTATCAGTGGGGTGTTAAAGTCCCCCATTACAATTGTGTTATGGCTTATTTGATTTTTCATGTTTGTTAAAATTTGCCTTATTTGGTTGAGTGCTCCTAAATTGGGTCCATAGGTATTTATGATTCTTTATTTTTTTTCTAATATAAAATAAAAATGTAATAGGTTCGTAACTTTCATACAATTGACGACATAGAGAGCAGTATATATTGTCATGCATATCACACATATCTCAAAAAGTCTCATTGAATTAAAAAACAAAATGGAGGATGAAGAACAGTGGTCTGAAACCTGTTCATAGGATTTTATGATATAAGAAATAACAAGAAGTGTGAAAATTTCAGACCACAGCAGTGTTGACAAAAAAAGAATGATAAAAACAAGAGCACATATTTTCACATTAAAACAGGAAAAGCTATATATCCAAAATCCAAAGCTAAACATTAATACAAAAAAAAGAAAAAAATTCAAAATCATTATGCAGATTGGAGGCCAAATGAAGATCTATCAATTAAATACCTATTTTAAAGAACTATCTAGAACATAAGACAAAAAGTGATATTTACCAATAAGATTTCTTAGTTTTCTTATATACTTCTCTAGAATTAGAA
>NDGM011082497.1:0-18395 GCA_002564305.1 Octomys mimax | reverse complement strand
AAATTATTTCTAAATGAAATCATAATTGATGCCAAGTAAAAGCACTGTGTATCCATTAAAATAAGGCCTTCTGAAGAAATAAAGTACAATTGAAAGTAAATAAAGAAAATATAAATAAATAGACATGAAACAGTATGTCCTTCTTTTTCCTATAATTACCTGCTACGCAGTCTTATGATTTTAAATATTATCTCTGGAGAGACCTGAGTTTCACTCATGAGGTCCTTTATCTTTTCTCCTAGTAATTCTCAAATTTATAATAAGCTGAGGTATTCAGATTTTATTCCTCTCTCTGTTTTGTGCTTCTTTTTTTCTGGATCTATGTCTGTGTCTAACAAGGTCTAGAGTTCTGTTTCTCATTCTGCATATTCAATAAATATTTAGAAAAGATGCTATTGAGTTAAGTAAAGAAAATTTTATATATTAGTCAAATATCTGATGTCAGTTCAATTGTGTAGGGAATGCAGAATTATAATATAAAAAGGATTCTGGATTTTACCCTCTCTAAAATTTCATTTACTTTTAATAAATTCACAGATCTTTTGTTTGACTGAACTTAGTCTTCCACAATATTTTAAAAATCAAACTTTCAACCCCTCCAAAAAAAGAAGTAAAAATATAAATAAAAACAACCAATAGAAATCGTTATCTCTGGAATTTCTGTTTGGCATATTTACATGCATGGAGTCCACCTTTTTAAGTACGATTTTCTTTCACATTTTGAACAACTTATGTTAGTTTTTGTAAATTTATTTCTTCCATAAACTAATTTATCACTGCTAGTTCCACTCTATTTTGAGAATGTAGAAAACAAGAGGGAAAAGGACGATTCCAGTGGGAAGAGAGGGGGTTAAGTGCAATATCATATTTAAGAGGTGTGATGTTTGCGTATTTGTATAGGAAGGAAGAAGTGTGCAAATGAGTAAAAGTATATTTATAGGTTGAGTGAGGATCTGAGATTGCAAGAAATGATTACTGTATTTGTTGGTAGATTATTTATTTATTTATTGTATTTAGTATAGGGTCTCACTAAACAGCTTGGTCTCATAGTGATCCTCTTGTTTTCAGCCTCCCCAGCACTGAGATTACAAGTGGACACCACCACACCCCATCTCAGTGGCTAGCACAGTGCACCTGGGGGCTGGTTGGCATGGCACATGGTACTGGGGATCGAACCCTGGTGCCTGTGCTTGCCAAGGTAGGTGTTTAGTCTGCTGAGTTATCTCTCTGATCATATTGGTATATTTTTTAGGTCTGCTATTCATTCCAATTTTTAAAGGAATGTTCTTAAATGGCATAGTTTAATTTACAGCACAGGTTAATTCTTTGCTAATGAAACTCATATATGTGCTGTTAAATCTATGCAGAGGAGAAAGGGGAAGGAAGAGAGACAACAAGATGAAGAAGAAAAGGAAAAAAAGTAGGGAAAAAGGAAAATAAAAAATAAAACAGAAGTATTTCTAAAAGAGGGAATGGGTCAAAATCTTAAAAAATAAATAATGAAAGGACCGGGAGATGGCTCGGTAGAATAAGTGCTTCCCTGGCAAGTACAAACGGGTCTGAGTTGAATTCCAAGTTCCACAAAGAAAGAAACAAACAAACAAACTATACAAATAGTCAATAATAATAAGAGAATTTAAAACTGAGGACAGAAAGAAACAAGGTTGCTCAATTCAAACAAGGAAGAAAGCGACAACAAAATAAAACTCTTCAGACAGTTGTTATAGCATTTACCCAGCACATCCATGCACTCCCTCTACACTGGATTAAAATTTTGTGCAGCTGAGAAGTTTCTAGTTCTCCTGCCCACCTCCTTCCCCATGGACCTGTAAATTGTTTTTCACAACGGTGAGGGCTGTCAGTTCATCTGAACTTGTGTTCTTGTTGCAAACTGTGCTCTGAGTGTGACTCATGGCAGGCCTCAATGTTGACCTCAATATTGTCAAGTTGCTGCAATAGATATTGTGTGTGCTGGGGGGAAAGTGTAGTATAGTTTTCTCAACTACCAGTTTTACCGTTCTCTGTTGTTTTTCACCAAGGCATTCACACTCTAAAATATTGTTGTTTCCTCCATGTATTTCCTCCACAAGCTTTTCTTGCTTAGCATATAGCCAAATGCTAGTTACCTTCTTTTTGCTTGCAAGTCTCTATTTGTCTCAGACCCATTTTTGAAAACTGTGGCTACCTTTAGGCTTGCCAGAAGGTTCCATTTGACAGTGTGCGGCAATGGAGAAGAGTGTGTGTCACAGTGTCTCAAACATTTCCAGTCATTAAAGAAATAATAAAAAAGTGCAGGCTCTATTGTTGCTCCACTGATGAAGGCACAAGTCTTCATTGCTCCTCTCACAAATCTTCAGCACTCCACTTTTATTGCACATACTTGAAATAATAAGTTTCTCTGCCTCTTAGGTGCCTGGATAGGTGTGTGTTGGAGACTCCACCATAAATGCCCCTGGAAATTATGGGTAATATGCTAAATGTGCCATAAGCAAAGCACTGCCATTTATTTTGGGAAAATATGTGGCTTACTTTCTCCTATGTTGGGTTAGCCTTCACTCACCCCTCAGGTCTTCTGATTGCAGGTGCATAGTGCTATTATTTTCAGAATTAAGGTACATGGTGCTTAGTCCCACCTGTTCTATTGTTTTTATTTTCTCCAAATTTTTATTTTCATGTATCTTACTTTCCATGCCTCTGATGTTAGAGTAATTGTGAGGTTATTATTCCATCAGATAGACCTTCAGTGAAGTGCCTGATAACTTCCTCTCTTCAGTTTTCTCTTAAGGTGGTGTATATTCTGGTCTGGTGTAGAGGATAAGTCCTATGATACAAACATGGTGTGGTAATTTCTCTTATACCCCATAGAAACTATATTGTTGTCCAACTGGATTATGTTTTCATTTATTCTGCCATGTCAAAGTCTATCTTTCATTCCAGCCTTAGATTAACTAATTGTCTACAGTACAAATTTGGATATACTTGCTCTTGTCACCTACCAGGGGGCAATCTTTATTTTTTGTTTTGTTTCTTGAGAGTGAGTCTTTGCTATGTAACCCAAGTTAGCCTCCAAATTAATATGAAACCAGATTGTCCACCAGATCAAAATCCACTTCAGTCTCTCAAGAGCTAGGATTCTAGATGATTGCTGGGTTTATAGGAATATGTCACCACTCCTGGCTTCAATTCAATTTTTAATATATGTATCCAGTTTTCATGATAACATTTGTTGAAGAGACTTCTTGTTTTTTCTCTATTATAAAAGGTTGGCACTCTTGTGATATTGAAATTATGTCCAAGGGTTTTATATTCTGTTCCACTGATTCATTTCATTTCCTATTGCCTATACTACATACTTTTGATTATGGTAGTTTTGTAATATGCATTTTGGTCATAAAATGTAAGCCATAAAATTGTATTCTATTTCAACATTTTTTCCCAATCCAGGGTTTCTTAAAATTCCATATTTTAGAATATTTTTTATTTAAACAAGCAAGAAACCAATTCAGAGTTTTGATAAGGAATGCATTGAATAAGGAGATCATTATGAAGTGAAAAATAAAAATGTCAAAGTAACATTTGGTGCCACAATACAGCCTTTTTAGGACCTGAAAAATAACAGTGAAGAGAAAGGAAATGCATCTATAGCAATTGAGCGAAAAATAACAAGAAATTCGACACTACAGAAAGGTTGGAGAAATGCAGCACAATGCGAAGAATAGAGCAAACTGTCTGGAAAGCTCACCCCAACTCCTGTAGAAAACCTGTCTCCACAGGTATAAAGTAATCTTCTAAGTTTGGGAGATCCAGGGAGGAACAACATACTGCACCAGCTGTACTAGCCTTAAGAAAAGCCCAGGGCTTTTATAAACTACAAAATCAGTTTGGGATTTTACTCTGAAAGTGATTCTTTCCACACTGCAGGATACAGTTGGAGAAGAAATCCTGAACAATGCGGACCACACTGCCAGAAAATGTTTGATTAGCCACCACTTGGGGAAGGAGTTAATTGCTTAAGATTGAGGCACAGAAAAACGATTAAACAAGTTCACATCAGAGTTTCTAGTGTTATCCTCCCAGGATGACCAAGTGAAAGATAGTCACAGGAAACATCTGTAGGTAGAAGCAGGCTGGACAGTGATAGGCCCCCACTGTCCTCTACAATGAGAAGTCAAACCAAGAGTGTGTGACTTTCAGAAGCAGCTGGGTCTCAAATTTATGGAATTAATCTCATCAGTTTTCATGAACAGTTGTTTCATGAAACACAGATGAGAGATCTCACAATTTTCCTTATCTGCCCACATAGGTAAAGAAATGCTTCATATTGGACAGTTTCCACAGCCTGAAGTGGTCAGAGGGATATCTATAATGCGGGTAGTGGGGAGACATCTAACAAAGGAGGAGAAAACCATGATGTGCTAGATGCCAAAACTGGAAATAAAGAACTTATTCAAATATGCAAAGATATTGGATGAATTTTGTTCTTCATTTTGAGAATGTCTTTGTGATTATTTCCTTTTTATATTTTAGTGTTTTCTTCTTTATCCTCTTAGTTTAGTTTTTGCTTTTTCAATTTTTTTAATCATTTTCTTCTTTTGCATACTTTGTTACTTCTAATTCCACTAATTTTCTTTGACTCCTTAATAGGATTTTTATCTCACTTTTTAACTTTTTATCATTTTTTGTTGTTTAATTCCTCAAATTTTACTGTTTTAATTCTGCTGTTCCCATCTCATCCATCTTTAGTAGTAAAATTATTAAGATTCATTAATCTTTATGTAGTTACCACTATTCTGCTAATATTGAAAGCTATATTAACATGAGCTGTAAAAGTCTCAAGTCAACAACTTTGGACAACAGCCAGTTGTGCTGATAACAATACTATTATGAACTATTGGACTATATTGGGTTAGTTTGTTGGATTCAAGAGCTTACAATTGTTGGTCTGGCATCGAGCATGAAAAGGCCCTTTAAAGTCTTCTCCAAATATAGCATCTCTAACTGCAATGGAACACCCATCTCTGACAAAACGAAACAAAAAAGTGTGATATAAATAAAGGATTATTTTTCTGGTACTGTTGTTGTTGCACTTATTTATCTTACTGTTCATACCATAATTGCAGTTATTTTCTATGAGTAACCAAAATGCATAATTAGTTCTTATAAGTCAATATCCAGCTTTTCCTTGATGCTACCATTCTTACTGATTTATTTGCAATGCCAAAAGACATATATGTTGCTCTTAGTAGGTTTTCTATGTATATTTATGTCTGAATTGCTTCAGTGTCATAAACAATACTTCTCTCCATTCCTAGAGATTTAATCTGGGAGCCAATTGCACACCATTTTATCATTCCACATTAACAAAGGTAGTCAGTTCTTGGAACAGAGTCATACCCAGTGTGTATCAGTGAAAATCAGGTATGAATTAAGAGATTGGTATACTAGCAACAAAGACTTTTCTCTATAAGTATTCACAAACTTCGTTATGTATATACACACACATACATACATGGACACAAAAACACACAATCAAAAACCTAATAAATCATAGAAAGACAAATTATGTTTCTAGAAACTGCTTCATGGGGCATCTAATGGTAGTCAATCAAAAGGTACACAGCTGAACTATTCCAAATAATAAAGGCTAAAATTAAAAATTAGGTTAATAACACACTTGATGATTTCCAAGAAGATATAAACAGATACTTGACTTAAAAAATGATCAATGATTTTACAGAAGACAATAACCAAAATTATACAAGTTAGCACTATGATACAAAACATGACCAGTTTAAAAAATAGTCTATAAGAAGGTGCTAAAGAGAAATACAAGAGAATCAAAATTATATTGACTATATTAATTTAAGATTAATTAAAAATAACAAGAAAATGTAATGCAGTACAAATGGCATGGATACCTGTTTACAAAAATAATAAAAAGAGGAAAACTTAAATAGAGGGCTAGAGTTAAACATATAGATAAGCAAGACGTAACAAACTCCCAATTAGTCGTGATCTAAAACAAAATGTTCACAGCTTATCAAAGTCAAAACCTCAGAGATCCAACACAAGGATAGAAATTTAAGAATGAATAGAAAAGAGGAATGAACCAATTGGAAGTGTAAACCTATGAAAATTACAGTATAATTCTCAATATAAATCTTAAAGCTTGAGAAAACTGAGAATGAAGTGTTATAAGCCCTAAATGAAACTACTACCTAACAAGCCTGATATATCCTGCAAAACTAGCCTTCAAAACTGAGAAATAAGACTTTTTCCATGACAAAGAGCGCCATAAGAAATGCATGACCAACAAGCCAGACTCCAAAATAAATCACTAGGATGTTCTGGAATGAAACAATGAAGGCAAAAATGTCAAAATATCTAACAGAATGAAAACATCAACAAGGATTAAGTAGAATGGAACCAGAAAAAAAGAAAGGAAAGTAGAATGAAACTTTAACCTTATTTTCAAATTAGAATAGTCTCAATTGTCTAGTCAAAAGATACATATTGGCAGAAAAGATGAAGAAACAAAATGGAACATCACACTGTATACAAGAAACACTTTTAATCCCAAAAGCAATTCATAGTAGGAATAAAAGAAGGAAGACTGTATACTCTTAGTGGGAAGCTGAAAAGAAGAGGAGCAACTGTCTTATTTTCAGAAAAAGTTGACTTCTATCCAAAGCCAACAGAAGAGAAAATAAAGTCACTGTTACAAGTAGACAGATGAACTAGAAGAAATAATCAGCAAATATCAGCATTGAACCGAACCCTTCAACAGGGCTTGGGAAGATACCTCAGTAGAATAAGTGCTTGCCTGGCAAGCATAAGGGTCTGAGTTCAATCCCTGGAAAAATAAAAAAAAAAAAACTTTTAACAACTGACCATAACAGATACCTACAGAATGTTTCACCCAACACCAAAAGAATAAAAACTTTTATTAACAACTCGGATATTTCTCCAAAACAGACATGGTACCAGAACAGGTACTTAAGCAGATGCAAAAGAATCAGAATTATACTGTGCATATTATCAGATCATATTACAATCAAAGTAGAAATCAAGAGCAAAAGAAACCCCAGAAATTATGCAAACAATGACCAGCCAGACACCTCAGTGGACTAAAGCACTTGCTTAGGCACAGCGCAGCAGCCGAGGTTCCATCTCCACTGTGCTGTGCCAGCCTTGCCCCCAGGGCTCGGTGAGATGATGACTGAGACTGGGCATGGGGGTGCACACATGTAATCCCAGCACTTGGGAGGGTAAAAACAGAAGAATCACTATAAGTTGGATTTAAGTAGTGAGACACTGCAAACTCTTACTAAATACAAAAAGAAAAACAAAAAAAGTATGGAAATAAAACAAAATTTAATAATGACCTGAATAATCAATGAGACACAAAAAAATCAAGGAATAATATAGGAAGATCCTAGAATTAAATCATATCGCTAAAATGTAATAAAAATTATATCATACAGTGAAAGCAGTGCTCAGAATGAAGTTTATATCTGTGAATGCCCACACCAGAGAAACAGAGTGAGTCACAATATAAACCTCCATTATGCAACACAAGGTTCTAAAAGTCAAATTATCAAAATCCAAGGCTACTGAAAGGTAAGAAATTAAAACTGTCAGAGCAGGAATTAATGTTATGGAAACTAAAAACCAATAAAAAGAAAATCTAATGAATCGAAGAAATGGTTCTTTGAAAGAATAAACAAATTAGACAAACTCTTAGTCAATCTTCCCCAAAAAAGAAAAGGTTCATATCAATGAAATTACAAATGAAAAAATTATAAGCACACGGAATACTATGTGACTATTAATGGCTACTTTGAGAATGCAGACATTAAAAACAAAACAGTACCAAGTAAAGAACAGAATCTGATTGATTAATTACTGAATTATACAAAAAATTCAGGGAACATATTGATGCCAAAACTCTGCAAAATCTTTCATGAAATAGGATGAGAATAAGTACTCCCAAAATTGTTTTTCAGGGTTAGAATTGCTCTGATTCCAAAACCGAAAAAGGACCCAGCAAGCAAATTCCTTTAATGGATATAAACACAAAAGTGTACAAGATACTGGGAACCAAAATAAAACAAAAAATCAAAAAGGTCTCATATGAATCGAGGTGTGGTGGTATGTGCCTGTAATTCCAGTACTGGGGAGGCTGAAAACAGGAGGGTCACTATGAGTCCAAACTGCGTAATGAGACAATACAAAATTTTTTTATAAGTCACATGGCATGGCCACATGGGCTTTTTCCAAGGATTAAGGTATGGTTCAACAAAGTGAACTCAATAAGTGTAATAATCTACATAAAAGAAGCAAATATAAAACTCACATGATCATCTCATTAAACCAATAGAAGCATTTAATAAAATCAAATATCTATTTTAAACACCTAAAAATATTGATATAAAAGGACATTAGTTCAATCTAATAAAAACCATTCAATAAAATCTACTTCCAACAGAATATGAAATAAAGAAAAGTAGAAACTTTTTTTTTCTACATGAGGGAAAAAACAGAGATGCCCACTGTCATCATGCCTGTTCAACATAGTATTTGAAATATTAATCAGAGATAGAGAAAAGAGTGATGTATGTGTTGGATAAAAATAAATGAATTTATCATTTGCAGGAGACATAATCCCTTACACAGAAGATGCAAAAACTTTCACCAAAACTCATAAAATTATTAACAAATCAAATAGCATAACAATATGAATACACAAATTAGTAGCATTCTTGGGCTGAGGAGGTAGCTCAGTGGAATACGTGCTTCCCTGGCAAGCACAAAGTCCTGAGATCTACCCTTGGTACCACAACAAAAGAAAAGAAAAACAGTCGCATACTTATATACCAATAATGACTTCACTGAGAAAGATGTAAAGAAAACAATACTATGCATAATAGTATCAAGAAAATTACTTAGAAATTAACCTAACCAAAGTGAAAGACCTCTACAATAACAAGGAAAAAAATACAGTACTCTTAAAAAGGGGATCAAAGAGGACATCAGAAGATGAAAAGTTATTCCTTGTTTTTGGAAAGGTAGAAACAACATTGTCAAAATGGCCAAAATTTTAAAAATGGTATGCAGATTTAATGCAATCTTCCTCAAAATATCAATAATATTTCTTAAAATACTACAGAGAACAAAGATCATAAAATAGTTTTGGAATTAAAAGAGAACAGAGGCCAGGAAGGAACTCCACAACACATCACCAGGGCTGATTTGGGACTGGCCAGGGAGGAACTTCGTGTTTAAGCAGCCAAATCGGTTTGGGACTGGTCAGAGAGGAAGGCCACACCACAGCACCAAGGTCAGTTTGGGACCACCCAGAGGAATGCCACAGCAAAACGGCCGATTCTGTTTGGGACAGGACAGAGAGGAAATCCACAGAAGTGCACTCATCTGGAAGAAACAAAGCATAGCAGCCAGACCCAAGATAGGGCCAGCTATATGAGTTTGAACTTGGTAGATCCGACCTGGTGAACTGAGTCACACTGCTAAATCCAGACATACATGTGTATTCTCTCTCTTGAGGGAGAGAGGTGGCAGCAGTTAACTGGGGTGAACTAGTTGACCTGGAAAAATCCAGGTACATGGGGGCCAGGGAGATGGCTCAGTAGAATAAGCGCTTTCCTGGCAAGTGCAAGGGCCTAAATTCAATCCCCGATTCCAGAAAAAAAAAAAATCCAGGTACATCAAGGGGAAGTAAGTAACCACACAGAACTTAAGGGAATTAATTGAAATAGATACTCCCAATTAAATACCTGCTTAGTTATACAATCATAATGTTTGATCTTATGGTTTAAAATATAAACCCACTAGGTAAAAATGTTTGTCAATTTGTAAACATCACCACCAGTTATTACTTTGCTAATTGTTGTACTGTAAATAGAAAATTGTAACTGCCTTAATGACATGATCTTGCTTGAGTAATAATTATAGTAAGAGCTTAGGTAATAACTGAAACAAAGATCTGCTCCAAAGGTCAGAGGACAGTTCTATACAAAATGACAAAGAGAAGGAGCAAAATGCATCTCAGTCCCCAAGCTCCAAGGGAACAAATGCAGGAGAAAATAGCATAAAAGAAATTGGAAGTCATATAACTGAAATTTCTGAATAGCGGCTGAAGTAAAGAAACAACTGCAGAAAGATATAGAGGAAATAAAATCAGAAATAATCTCTGAAGTAAAAAAAGAAATGATAACTACAATGAAAGAATTACTTAGTGTTTCTAAAGAAGAAATTGAGGGCAAAAAAAGAGAGCAGAAAAATGATGGAATCCTTGAATGAGACAGAAAAGAAATAGAGTGCATGAAGCAGATTCAAAGAGAAATTGAAGAGATTAAAAGCTCGATTAAAAGGTAGCAAAACCATATGAATTAAAGTGAAGATAGACTTTCAGACCTTGAAGATACCATTACAGCTAGTGAAAATGTAGGAAAACAACTGCTAAATACAACAAGGATACAGGAAAAAATAATTCAACATCTGCAAGATGATGCCAAGACCACAAATGTAAGACTAATTGGTATCACCAAGAAGGTGTCAATACAAATGATATAAAAAGAATATGAGCAGAAGTAATAGCAGGACACTTCCCCAAATATGGGGAAAAATCTAACATTTAGTTAACCGAGGCATGTAGACCTCCAAATAACATCAATCCAATGAAAAACCACAATGGACATGTAATAATCAAGATCCCAAAAATTCATCATAAGAACAGCATACTAAAAGCTGCAACAGAAAAAGAAACAGGTGAAATTTAAAGGAAAACACATCAGAATAGCAGTACATTTCTCTTCTCAAACCATCAAGAGAAGAGCAAGGAGCAAAGAGCTTCAAGCTCTCCAAGAAAACAAATTCCAGTACAGATTGCTATACCCTGTAAAATTCTCTTTGATGGAGAAGTGAAAGACTACCATGACAAAGAACAACTAAAGAATTTCATGTTCACAAAGCCAACCCTACACAGACCAAAAAAAAAAAAAAAGATATTCTAGTGAGGAACCAAAATGACCAGAACTCAAAGAATGAGAACAAAAAGAAGCTACCAAGTAGGGCAAAGAATTCAACACAGGTGGCAAAAAAAGTATACAACAGCAGGTAAGTAACATGTCGATAATAAGTCAACACATCTCAATTAGAACAATCAATGCAAATAAACTCAATTCCAATTAAATAACATAGACTGCCAGAATAATTAGGAAACAAAATCAACAATATGCTGTATACAAGTAAAACACTTAACTCATAAAAAAATTCATCGGCTGAAACTTAAAGATGGAAAACAATACTACATGCCTCAGCACCTCAGAAAAAAGCAGAGGTAGCAATACTGTTCTCAGATATTCTGAAATTCAAACCAGTATTGACCAAACAAAATAAAGAAGGCCACTACATAATGATTAGGGGAAAATATAAGAGGAAGAGGTAACACTCATGAATATGTATGCATCAAACATGGGCGCACCCAACCATATGACAAGTATTACGGGATATGAAAAATGTAATACCACAATCTTAATAGGAGAGCTTAATGTGCCCTTATCCCAAAAAGATAGGTCAAGAAGACAAAAAATTAGCAAAGAGATAGAAGAACTGAACCACAACTTGGAACAAATGGACTTAATGGATATATACACAGGGTTCCACCCAACCACATCTGAATACACATGTTTTTCAGCTGCATATGGGACATTTTTTAAAATAAAATACATATTAGTAGATAGGTCACGCTTAAGTATATGCAAGAAAATTGAAATTATCCCATGCATATAATCTGACCACAGTGCAATCAAACTGGAAACAAATGACAAAAGAAAAAACAAAAAGCATATAAATAGAAGGAAATTAAGCAACACCCTATTCAGCAACCAATGGGTTACAGATGAAATTAAACAAGAAATTGAACAATATCTACAATTCAATGAAAATTCAAGCACAACTTATCAGAATTTATGGGATGCAATGAAAGCAGTTCTTAGTGGGAAATTTATCATTGAATGCAAACATTAGCAAAACAAAACAGGCACAAATAAATACCCTAATTCTGTAACTCAAATGTCTAGAAAAAGAAGAGCAAACCAAACCCAAAGCCCAAAGACAGAGGAAATTATAAAGATTAAACCAGAAAATAATGCAGTTGAGACAGAGAAAATAATAAAAAGAATTGATGAATCAAAAAGCTGGTTTCAAAGATAAATAAAATTGATAAACCTACCTAACCTCATCAAAAAGAGGAAAGAAGTGGGGGATAGGGAGATGGTTAAGTAGAATAAACACTTCCCTTGCAAGTGCAAGTGCCTGAGTTCAATCCCTAGTTCCATGCCAAAAAAAAAAAAAGAAGAAGAAGAAGAAGAAAAGGATAAGAACTAAAAAACTCAAAAGCAATAAGGAATGAAAGGAGTAAAATTACCACAGACCCTGTGGAAATTCAGAAGATCATCAGTAGCTATTTTGAGAATCTTTACTCTGAAAGAATCAAAGACACAAAACAAATGGACAGTTTCCTAAGAAGGTACCAAAACTGAATCAAGAAGATATAAGGACTCTTAGTAACTGAATAACAGGCAATGATATTCAAAATATAATAAAAAAAAAACTACAGACAAAGACAAATCCAGTTCCTGATGGATGGATAGCTGACTTCTAGAAGAAATTTACAGAAGATATAATGCAAATACTCCTCAAACTCTTCAATGAAATTGAAAAGGAAATAATTCTTCTGAAGTCATTAATGGAGACAAGTATTATACGGACATCAAATCAGAATGAGATACAACCAAAAAAGAGCACTACAGGACAATATCCCTCATGAACATAGATGCAAAAATTATCAATATAATACTTGCAAATAGAATATAGCAAATTATTAAGAAGATTATACACTATGACCAGGTCACATTCACCCCAGTGAAGCAAGGATGGTTCAACACACACAATTCTATAAATCTAATACACTATATCAACAGAGCCATATCCAAAAACCACATGATCATCTCAATTGATGCAGAAAAAGCTTTAAACAAAGTGCAACACTCATTTATGTTTAAAGTCCTACAGAAAATTGGAATAGATGGCGTCTACTTCAATCTGACAAAAGTCATCTATAACAACTAAATGGCTAACATAATTCTAAATGGGGAAAAATTGAAATCTTTTCCTCTCAGATCTGGTACAAGACAAGGATGTCCTCTATCACCAGTCCTATTCAATATAGTTGTGGAATCATTATCTAGAGCCATTAGAAAAGAGAGAGAAATAAAAGCAATAAGAATAGGTAAAGAAGAAGTTAAACTATCTATATTTTCAGATGACATGATACTCTACTGGGAAGACCCAAAAAACCCTACCAGGAAGCTACTAGAGTTAATATACAAATTCAGTAACATAGCAGGACACAAAGTCAACACACAAAAGTCAATGACATTCCTCTACACAGACAACAAACACACTGAGCAAGAAATTAGTGAAACAATACCCTTTACAATAGCACTGTGGAAAATTAAATACTTAGAAAGTAATTTAAACGAACAAGTAAAAGGGAGCTGGCTACAAAGCTATGGGCCTGGCAAACAACTCAGTGGATTAAATTGTCTTCTTAAATGCAGCAGCCTAGAGTTCAATCCCTGGGCCTGCTGAGTCAGTCCTGTACCTGATGGCCACTGAGACAGTGACTGAGATGGAGCATGGTAGCACAGGCCTATAATCCCAACACTTGCGAGGCTGTAAAACAGAAGGATCATTATGAGTTTGATCTATGCAGTAAGACCCGATATACTCTATACACCATGTTCTAAATACAAAAAAAGGAAGTACAGGGTCTATTCAATGAAAATTACAGTACTCTAAAAGAAAGAGATCATAGAGGATTTCAGAAAATGGAAAGATATTCTCTGCTCCTGCATAGGAAAAACCAACATTGTGAAGATGCCATACTCCCAAAATTGTTATACAGATTTAATGCGATCCCTATCAAATTACCAACAACATAACTCACATACCTGTAGAAGTTATTTATAAATGTATTTGGAACCAGAAAAAACCTAGAATAGCAAAGGCAACACTGGGCAACAAAGGCAAGGCAGGAAGCATTACAATTCTTGTGTTGAAATTGTACTGTAAAGCTACTGTGACAAAATCAAAATGGTATTGGCAAAAAATAGACCTGCTTATAAATGGAATAGATTAGAAGATGCAAATGCAAACACACTCTGCCATCTTACCTTCAACAAAGGGGCAAAATATGCTTACTGGAAGAAAGATAGCCTCTTTAACAAATGGTGCTGGAAAAACTGACTCTTGAGATGCCGAAAACGAAAACTTGACCCATGTCAATCACCATGTACTAAAGTCAAAATAGATTAAAGATCTAAACATTAAAGCAGAAATACTAAATCTGCAAGAGAAAGTAGGAGGAAATCTTGAAGACATAGGCGTAGGCAGACAATTCATGAGCAAAAATCAAACTGCATGGGAAATACATGAAAAATTAATAAATGGGGCCTCTTCTTATTAATAAGTTTTGCACATCAAAAGAAATTACCAACACAGTGAAAAGAAAATCCACAAATGTGGGAAAAAAATAACTAATAAGCACTTAGACAAAGTTCTTCTACCTAGAATTCATAAAGAATTAAAAAACACTAGGGCCCCAAAATTTAGAGACCCTATACAGAAATGGGCATTGGAGAACACACACTTCTCAGAGGAAGAAATACAAGAAGCAAATAAATACATGAAAAAAAATGCTCTACATCACTAGCCTCCATGAAATTCAAATTAAAACAACACTGAGATACCATTTCACCCCAGAAACAATGGCTATCATAAAAAAATCAACAAACAATAAATGTTTGGTAGGCTGTGGTGGAAAAGGAACCCTTCTCTTCTGGTGAGAATGTAAACTTGTGTAACCATTGTGGAAATCAGTGTGTAGATTCCTTAAAAAACTAGAAATGGAAATCCCACTTAATTCAGCTATTCCCCTTCTGGGAATTTTCCCAAAAGAATAGAAAACATCATATCATAGTGATATAGGTGCATCTATGCTTATAGCAGCATAATTTGTGGTGGCCAAATCTTGGAATTAACCAATATTCCCATCACCTGAAAAATGGATGAAAAAATGTGGTGTTTTTATACAATGGAGTATTACTCAGCTATTAAAGAATAATACACTTGAAGCCTTCGTATCTAAGTGGATATAGCTTGAAGACATACTCATTCATGAAATGAACCAGACTCCCATGTGTAAGTGTCCTATTATCTCCCAAATGTAAAAACTCAAAAGAAGAAACAAAGACTGAAAGGTATAACAGAGTTAAATACAAAGTGGGAACTTAAGGATTAATCAATAAAGCGAGATAAAGGAAAAAAGTTAGGAAATATGGCAGGGGAAACTACCATATATTTGTGTAGATAAGATGGTTAAGGCAATGATTTTAATAATCTCCATCAGATTTTTGAAAATAGCAGCTAACAGGTAGAATTCTCACCTTGACTAACTATATGCTGATATCTTTTAACTACGCAACTACACTGAGGATAGAAATGTGCAATCCTAAACCATGCTTGAAATACTGTCATTTTGGTCTTCTAAATGCATGCTGCTTCTAATGTCATATCAATAATTGTTATAATCTATTTAGATTAAATACTTGTAAAAAATAATAAAAGCAAACAGCACACAAGAAAAAACAATGTTGTTGGATTGTAGTGCCACAATGTTGTATATGATTTGATTTTTAAATTTCTGTGTAAAAACGTGTAATTGTTTTTTCACATTCTATAGGGATTTAAATTGTAGAATATCCATGGTTGTTGGAAAATAGCAGCTCCATGTTATATCTAAGCCATTCGATATTCAAACGGATAGTGATGTTAAGCTCAACTCTCCCTGTTATAGGGTAAGAGTATCATTAAGTTTCTCTTCTTTAAGGTTTGCAGGAAAAAAATTTGAGAAATAGAGAGACTACAAGGATAGCCAATATTTTGTTCCTAGCCCTTCATGGTCAGTGGGGACTCAGGACATAAGAGATCCCTGGCAAGTGCAAGGGTCTGAGTTCAATCCCCAGTTCTGAAAAAAAGAAAAAAGAAGAAGAAAAGACATAAGAGAACCTGTTTTGCGACATCCTGTAACTCAATGATATCCCAAATTTTCTGTTCAAGGAGATTATGGGGCCACAGAAGAAAGTAATCCATGATGTATACTGTGCCTGAGGAGGGTCAGCTAGAGAGAAAACATTCTCTTAGGCTTTTAGAGAGGTCAAATTGGTGAAGCAATGGCCGTGACTCATCCAGATGGATGACACTGAAAAAATACCTTCAAGGTGATGTACATGGTTTCATGGTAAGTTCTGAGGTTATGTGACTGACCTGTCAGATACAAAAGTTACATATTTAGTTATATAGCTCTTCCTTTAACTTGGTCTTAACCATCCAGCAGAAAAGTATAACCACAAGGTATAAAATGTAATGTCATACTGTTTAGCTGTAAAAGGCTCAAGTCAAGACCTTCTGACAATTTCCAGTTCTACTGATAACCCACTACTAATATGGACTATTGGAGTATATTGGGTTATTTTGCTGAATTCAAGTATCTACAATCTTTATACTGGGTTCAAGTGTGAAAAGGGCCTTTAAAGACTTTTCCAAATACACGTTCTCTAGCTACAGTGTAACACCCATCTCTGACAAAACAAAAGAAAGAAAAGGTTGATATAAATAAAGGACCTTTTTGTAGTAGAAAAAAATATATATGCATGTATATACAAGAGAGTTATGATAGATACACAGCTACTTTCTCAGTTCAATGAGAAGAAACATTTGTATTAATATTGCTTAGACATTATATCATTGCTACATCTTTCCCTCTGAATAACTATTATGAAGACAACAATATACAATGTATTAAGTATTATAACTGTCTACTAAGCTGGATTGAAACTGTTTCCTTACTATTTTATCTTTTTTCTCATTAAAGTGAATAAAATGTTAAAGAATAAAAACAAGAGCCATAGAGTAGAAAAAAGTTTTCCTAAGTAAAAGAGAAAAATAGGGCGAGTCACAATTCAAGACTTCATGATGTACTACTGTTGCAGGCAACCAAATTAGATATAAATATTATAGGCACTCCGACAGGGCCAGACCTTTGAGGAGATAACAGAAGACAAGATATCTTACAACTGTGGGAGGGATGGATGCTACTGCCAAGGCCCAGGCCTTAAGACCACACATCAAACAAATACTGACCTCCCTAAAGATTGGCATCTGAGATCATCACCCTGAGGGAGCCAGAACAATCATTAATCTGACTACTACTGGATGGCTACATGATAAAGTCCTGTTCTACATTCATGGCCATTTGCTACGTGACTCATTTCCCCATTTGCTCCTGAACTTAATCAATTTTACCTGAGCAATGGTGCTTGTAATCTTGTTGGTTGACCATAGTTTTGTTCCAACTCATGTCCACCTAAGGGAGTTCCCATGTTGTCCACCACCTTAAACCCACCTCACCACATGGTTTTGCTCTGTAAAAGTCCCTGGAAGAAATAGTTTCCAGGGGACAACACTCTCAGGGGACTCTCTCCTTTTCCTTTCTTGGACAGGAGCTTTCTTTCTCTCAATAAATATATTCTGCTCATATCTTCCATTTGTTCCTAAAATTCATTCTTTGATCTTAGAGAACATGAACTCATCCACGTCAGGTCAGTAGATCATATATCTATATCATTTCGAAGTCATACAGTGAGATCAGTTGATGGAGTTATGAGTTTGTTTTCTTTCATAAATTTTGGATTTGGACTTGCTAAGGTAAGAAATGTTTATGCTTCATATGTTTATATGTCTTTGTGCATTGCTCATAATTGTTCATACTTTGCCTCATACAGTTTTGTCTCAGTACTGTTAAAATTACTTACAATTCCTTATGCTTTGTCTTTATATGGTGTTGTTTAAATATTCGTCCAAATATTATTGGTAAACCTAAGTTAAAATATGGAAATGTTGTAATTTTGATATTTCTCTGATAGGATATTTTATGACGATGTTGTACTTGTATATGTTGCATTTGAACTAGATGCTATATATACCGAAATTCTTTGCTTGACTTTAGACAATAACGCTAGAGAGAGTAACGTTAGTAAGCCTCCTAGTGGACTTTATGTAAGCTTCTATAAAATGGGACTTTTAAACCTAGCACAGACTTAGAAAATCTGCATGCCTGTATATGAATCATGGGACTCCTTTTGCCAACTAAATGACATTAGGTCTACAACCATTATTAAAGTGTTGGAGTGTTCAGGGTGTTTGGGATAGATATATAGTTGCATTCTCTTGGTGAGGGGAATGCTTTGTTC
>NDGM011082493.1:0-12652 GCA_002564305.1 Octomys mimax | reverse complement strand
TGGTTTTGAAACTGTCTCATTGCTATTTGTTTCTCAATAAAATTAATAAAAATAAAATAAAAACTTCAGTGTAAATATTTGAAATGAAGCTCCTCCTGGACCAGTTCAGGTTTCTAATGACTTCTGCCTCTCTCATCCTGTGCTTTTGCACCTGGCCTTACCTTTCTGGACTTGGGACCATGGCTGATTACTCTGGAAGGGCTCAAGCAGCTGCTGCCACATCTGTCACCACCTGCTTTTTCCTCCTGGGTGCCACGATGCCTCTCGCCCTTGCTCTCCCCTGGCACTTACTTGTTCCTTTGGATGATTTGTTCACTTGCTGGTGCCCTAGGTCTGCCCTTTGGTCTGAAGCCTTTGGGCTCTCAGAAGTCACTATGTCTTCCTAGCAGATGCAGCTCTGACTTCCAGACTAATGTGTTACCATGGCCCTGCCCCCTCCCTCATTGCCGTCATCCTATCAGCTCCACTGTTCTCTCTGAAGGTCCCCCTCTCTAGCCATTAGCTGCTCCCCATGATGCTTGCCTGTCGAGCTCCCTGATATCTCCAGCGTGGGGTCTGCAAAGGTCCTGTGCTTAAGGTGAATGAACTATTTTTTGTATGTTTATGCTGTTTATATCCTGGACTTTCTGGCAAGGCTAATACTAAAAAGCTTTATTTATTCAAGGCTTAGATGTGTCAGACTTTTTTTTTTGGTAGAGACAGTCTCACTATGTAGTGCAGATTGGCCTTTAACTTGCTTATATAACCCACAGTAGCCTCAAACTCATGGTGATCCTCCCGCCTCAGCCTTCTGAGTGTTGGGCTTGTAAGCATGCACTTCCATGCCATCACATGTGTCTTTTTTTTTTAAAAAAGGGGCATAAGCAAAAGGAGAAGAAGCCAGAGGAACCCGCTCTGCCTTCTGAGTCCTTGGCTTAGCTTGTCCCGGTCAATCCTCCAACAGGAGAACATGGCATTAGGCAGCCTAGGCCATCGTGGTCATATGTCAACTCCCTCTCTCAACTACACCCTTTGGTACAAAGGCTTCTGGGAACAGCAACATTCTAAGCAGTTAACAGCTAACGGCTTCCCAGAGGATTCTGTCCCACAGTGGCACTTGGCTGAGACAGTGAAAGAGAAAGGTCTTTCAAGAATGGGTTGGGGATGAGAGGGAGAAGATTAACAAGTGTGGGGTGCCACGGTGGGTGTCTTATCTTCCTCAGACATCGCTCTGTACCCCCAGAGGCTCCACTAGGTTCAGCCCTGCAGGGGACCCAGAGATGAATCAGACATAGACCCTGCCCTCTAGGGACCTCTTATGTAGGGGTAAAAAGTGCCAAGTATATGGCAAATACAAATCCAAGGGTCTTGGGACTTCAGAAGAGAGAAGGATGCAGACTGGACACATAGGAAGGCCTCCTAGAGGAGGGCACATTTGAGCTTATCTTGGAAGATGACAGGGAGGCTTCCAGAGGCATGACTGGACCTAGGTTGGGTATGCAGACACAAAGTCTCACTGTGATTCTGACACCTTCTCTAGTAAGAGGACCTACTTTAACATTTTCTCCAGTGTTTCCAAATAGAAACAGGCCACTATTTATAGGAGGTGAGGGCTAAAGTTTGGATTTGACACAGGTCAATCCTTAGCCCCACCAGTCTCTGAATCTCTTGAGTTTGTGACACACTTTTGGGCCTAAGCCAGGTCTCAGATAATTCCCTTGGGGAATAATGCTCTTTCACAGTAGAATGAAAGATAGANAGTGTACAGTGCTGTGTCTTGAATTTGCAGTTATTTTGATGTTTAATTGGTGTCAAGCATAGCTGCATGGACAATAGCTCACAAAGACTATGTGGGCTGACAGGAGAGAAGCCTGGAGGTGACCCAGGGCAGGGAAGAGATAGAGTTGCTTGGTGAGAACCCAAAACAATGGTCAGAAAGAGGCAACTGGGCGATAGAAGGGGAGGTGGAAGAAGTCTAGACTTATACCACCCCCACTTCGTTGCCATTTTGGAACTGTAGCTTTACTGCTTTTGTGGAGATTACAGACGGGATCTGGTGATTTTTTTTCCTCTGGTACAGCAATTACAGAAACTTCAAAATATTTTGTGTAACTTTAAAGCACAATTTTTATTTAATTCAAGCTGACTGACAAATTGGGTCTAGTTCATGACAGGGTTAAGAGTGGAAAATTTAGGCCAGAGAGAACAGTGTGGCATGATTTAGATGGCCACATAGAGAAGCAGGGCAGGCCCAGTGGCTTAGCCAGGGTAGGGTCATTGCTCAGGCCATGATCCCTGGTCCAAAGAATCCTTGGGGGAGAAAAGAGGCATGCATTTTCTGCTCCATCTTTTCTATATCTAGCTTGCTGGAACAGGGCTGGGGAGATGGCTCAGTGGAATAAGTGCTTCCCTGGTGAGCACAAGGGCCTGAGTTCTAATCCCCGGTTCCGAAAAAAAAAAAAAAAAGAAATAAAGTGGCCTCCAGCGAAGTGAGGCTCGAAAGGCTCAGCTGCCTTAATTTGGAAAGGAAGCATTGCTTGACCTCAACCTCACTCCTGAGCAGGGCAGAAAGGACCAGGGAAGAAGGCAACTAATCTCAGGGTAGCAGAGGACAGAAGTAAGAAGGGCCAACATAGCTGAGTCTAGTGTGAGATTTTTTTTTGTGGAACCAGGCATTGAATAGCGTGAGAAGTTGACCTTTGAGGTTTCCCCGCATAGGCATTTTTCCAACCTCCAACCTCCATATCTTCCCAGCTTCTGTCTCCTCCAGTAAGTAGCTCTGAAGTCCAGGTTTCCTATGCACCTCCTAATCCCAAGCAGAGGAACTCCTTAACGCCCCATGTGACAGATTCCTTTGGATCTGTTTTGACAGCTTCCATCCACCCTGAACTGGCTGCATGATCTTCCCATCTTAACTCTTTTGTTTTGTTTCGTTCTCTTCACCTCTTTCTCATCACACTTTTCCAGCCTTCAGTCATACTGGTGTCCATTTTGCGTCATGGCATACTGTCACTTTCTTTGACAGTGATAATTTTCTTAAGGAAAAGTTATTGATGCTGCATTTTTTAAAACATCAAAATATTGCATGAACAGAGATCTCCAAGCATTTGGTAAAACTGGCAAGGCAAAGGGGTGGTGGGTGTGCTCTAGGGAAAAGGTTGATTAAGGAAGGACAGCAGTGAGAGCTGAGGGCCATACAGTAGGGGAGATAGGCCTTTGGAGTTTGGGGGAGCACCCAATCACAAGGAGTGGAAACACTGGGCTCCCACAGGACACTCATGGAAGTGTCCTTGCAGGAGAGACACTGCTTTCTGTGCAGAGGACAGGGAGGATTTCACCAGGTAAAGGTGGACATAAACGTCCTCCTCTGCTGTCCTCTTCACAGCAGCCAGGAGGCCACCTAGTCACCCCAAATCCGCTCAGTGGCCCACCAGCCTGCCCGAGAGTCCTGGGCTATGAGGAAGGATTGAAGACAGTTGTATTAAAAATCTTTAGATCATTTTCTTCATAGAAATTCATAAAATGGGTCTTGAGAGAGAATGGACCTTAAAGAATGCTTGACCTAGAAGGAAATTCATGACCTCAATTTAGCTTCCTTGGAGTCTTGCTATAGTTTTCTACACAAGCTGCTGAGTGATCCAGGCTTATACCAGAAACCACGAAAGCATGAGCATTGGCAAGCAGTCTATCAGCTTCTGCTAGAGCTTAAGGCTCTAAAAACCACCTTGGCACTTGTTAACTGTTTTCACAGATCATCTCCAGAGAAGATGGCTGGGTGTGACACAGAGAGGTCTGAATCACTGTGCTGTGAATGACAATTAAATGGAAGGCCGTTGAGCAGCACTGAGCTCACAATAAGGCAAAAGGTTGGCCCTTTGTTCCTTCAGCAGCCACTTCCTGTGAAGGGCTTCTCCAGGCTGCTCAGTGTGGGGGGAAAGTATGCAAAATTCCTCACCACCATGCCTTTGGAAGGGCAGAGCCGAGGCTGCAGATGTAGAATTTGTGCAGCTCTGACACAGCAGCCCTGACCGCATGGCCGTCTCCCGTCCCCCAGAAGACCTGGTCAAATGCCACTTTAAGAACAATGCCATCACTTTTCCCCTAAGCTCCCATTCTCTCTGAAGACCCGATACATGGACACAAATGTGTCCATAATGCTGCAGGATCCCTCGTAGCTTGACTCAGTGCAGTGCCACTTGTGTGTCATCTTTAGTGACCTAGGAGGTTGTGTTAAATACAGTTTCATCTTCTGGCTTGGGATCACCTTAAGAAGTGGTCTCCAGATAGTTTCCTGAACTCCATGGTGAGGAAGTTTAGAGGGAATCCTTAGTGTCTGGCAGGCAGGAAGGAATAGTCAACTCTCCTGTCCCTTGCAATGGACACTGCATAGTGCTGAGAACCTAGCTGGACCACGACCCCATGCCCCTCTAGCCTTTAGAGGTTTCAAGCAAGGAAACCTGTCTTCTCTATGCAAACCAGGAGATTCTCTGTTGCTAAGACTCTCCTATCTCATGAGCACGTCCAGGAGTAAGTGTATGTGAATTAGACCTTTCCTCATGAAGCTCTGCATGGTCACATATATCATTCAGGAGAAAGTGAAATTAGCTTGACCCCCACTGTTGTCAAGTGCACAAATTACAAGCTAAGTTGCAGTTTCCTTAAAATCCAGGGCTATGTCTAGGTAGACACAGGTGTAGGTATACCTGGCTTAACAGCTGCTAAAAAAAACATTAAATCACTGTTGTTTTCACCATTGAACTTCTGCCAGGTTTCCGTACCACATAATATACAAGAGCAAAAGCCACTTGGCTTACTTTGTACTTCCCTTCTGGAGCTGCACTGAGAATGACCAAGGAGGAGTCTTGCCTTTATCAGCCTGGGTCCTCCTTGGGTTTTCTATGGTTCTTTAGGCCTTTGGACTATCCCATGGGCTGAGATCACGCAGAGCCACATTGTCAGGGCCACGGGGATGGTGCCTCCTAGAGTTCAGCTGCGGGGTTTTGGCTGCTCTGCAAGGGCGGGACATGATGCAGGCAGCACTTCAGCAGGAGGCGGAGGTGCAACGTCCTTTGGAATGTCTCCTCTCTCCAGAGACTGAGCCGCACTGTCACTGGTTTGCTATGGCTCGCTTGTTCAACAGCTCCATCTTAAGAGCCAGTAAGTGCTGTGGAGGCAGAAGGAGAGGAGGAAAGACAAATGTCAGAATTCTTGGATGATCCTGGGCAGCAACTGGCCAACTGGGGGATGAGAATGGGTGACACAGCCTTTTACCTTTGGGGTCAGTGGCGCATCTGGCTACAGAGCACAAAGGCCAAAACATCTGTCAGCTGGGCAGCAGCTCCTATGAATAAATAGCTTTGTCTTTTAGGGTGTGGGGAAGAGTGATTTTTAATTTGCTCAATAGAAAATCATGTAGAACAGGACCAGTTGCAAGCCTGGTGGTGGCAAGGAGCCCAGTTGCCCTTCAGACCAAAGAAGCCAGTAGACAGGGCTTCACAAGGAAGGGTCTTCTGTGGCAGAAGGTCCCTTGCCACTCTCTGAAGCACTCTGGGACAGAGGAGTAAGGAAGCCAGAAAACACCTTTGCCTGACACTAGTGGTGGCATCTGTCCCAGGCAGCTCCTTCCCCAGGCTCACTAGCTATGCAGGCAAGCTCACACCAGCAGTTAGCTAAGACTTCACTCTCTAAAATGCAGAAAACAGATCTCATGACCCCAACACAATTGATTCTTTGCTCAGCCCCAGCTCCTCTTCTCCCTTCTCCTGCTCCTTTTCAACTACTAGAACAGGACAGTGGTCATTAAAGTTTTGAGATCATAAGCTGACAATACCAAGAATGCCTGAGAAAGGAGGGATGCAGAGTTTCAGAAGCAAATAATAAATGTGACAGATAGGGATAGGAGGGGATATTCTGGACCCCTGCTCAATTAAGGAATCCCTGGAATTTAGTCTTAGAAATGGCAAGAGTCGGAAGAGTCTTTAGTAACTATCAGTCCCCCCACCATGCCCAGGCTTTCTATAGATAACAAAATAAAGTGGATGGTGGTTTAGGGATCAGACAGTGTTGGGTTCTGAGCCTGAGCTGGGAGCCAAGTGTTCCTGAAATCTATGTGAAAGTGCTTTCATAAAATATTACTTTTGTGATTTTGTCATTTTGCCCTGTTAGGACACTGGCATTTCATTAGGGTAAGGTAGGTCAGCAGGCAGCCCCAGCTCCTCTTCTCCCTTTCCCTGCTCCTGTTGGCTCCTTTTCAAATACTGGAACAGGACAGTGGTCAAAGTTATGGGTTGAGGGTGGGTTGTGACAGATCTTCTGAGACATTAACATTTTACCTGCTCTCCCAAATCACTCTGACAATATATATATTGACAGGGTCAACAAGGTCTCACTACATAGCTCGGACTTGTAGTGATCCTCCTGTTTACAGCCTCCCAAACGCTGGGATTACAGGCTCACGCCACCACACCCAGTCTCAACTGCCGTCTCAGTGCACCCCAGGGGCAGGGCTGGCACAGCAGGCCTGGGGATCGAACTCCCAGCCCCTGCATCTGCTTAAGCAGGCACTTTAATCCCCTGAGCTTTTTGGCCGGCCCCTCATTTGTTGATATTCTTGACAACAAAGAATAATGTGTGATCCTTCCTGGAGACAAGAGCATTTAACAGTGCTTCACAAAAATTTCTATTGTAAAGTTTGTGTTCTACCTAAAAATTGTATTTAATTTTTTTTTAAAAAAGAACATTGTTAATTCACTCCAAGCCCACTCAGCTGCTGAAGAATTTTGAGTATTCAGCTACAGATCTTTGTAATGAACAAGCAGCTCCATTATTCTAGTTTCATTATACATTGTACCAGACATTCTTTGGCATCAAGGAATTAAAGCCCATTCTCTCTGGCAAATGGCAACAATATTTGATTTGAAGACATATCCTACACAAGTGGTTGACTAAGTGTAGTTACATTTAAAAATAAGAGTTTTCATATGATTTTTAACCTCTTGTGGTCTTGTTCGCTCAAACAGGATTTTAGACTAGACTAGCTAATACTGTGTTTAAAATAATGCGTGTGCACTCCACAGCTGAAAAGAGTCGTTTGCACTAGGCGTCCATGTACATCTTCTGGGCCTCTTTCCCGGTTTCATCCAGTGCTGAGTTTTTCTTCCCAAGCCCTCCATGCCAGTGGAGGCCTCACCAAGAACTCTCCCAAGTAGGTTTCTCAATCAAGGCCAAGACGAACACAAGGGCTGTTGGAGTTGAGGGCCAGGCCACACTGGCCCCAGTCACAGAGCCTGACTTCTCTTGAGGAGAAAGCTGCTTTTGACTCATGCCATCCTTTTTTCCAAATGCAAGTGTGTGGGCAAGGGCCCCACTAGCCAGTGCTCCTTTGTGCAGTTTAGAAACAGATGTCCTATTTGAGTGGACACACAGTGGCCAAGTGTCAGCCCCTATGGTGGCTCCAACTGCAGGGAGCTTGCTCTGTAGGTTTAACTTCACTACCCTCAGGCAGCCCTTTCTTAATGCAAAGACTAAAGAAGGCCACAGGTCAAGTGATAGACTAAATCATAGACATGACTTGCCAGTTGATGAAATGCCCAAAGCTTTTCACGGGTCTTAGGCTCTACCATCATAGTCCAGCTCATTCCAGGCTTGACTGGCCTACATGATCCCCAAGATTCTAGTATCAAATTGCAAACTGATTATTGCCCATGATTACTTTATTACCTGGAAAAGCCCAATCAACAAGGTGGTGAGGTTAAAGGATGGCATTAGAAAGCTATGCTGTCCAACTACGATCTGTTCAGGGCCTATAAAAGATCTGATTTGGGATGATTTATCTTTTGAATATTGTTGGGATTAAGAGCTAAGCAACTAACATCTATGCAGTCAGGCTTTTACATTCCTCAAGGAAGGTTCCTACGCTCCTCACCCACCTTTCTCCAGGCTCAAGAGTCTCACATTTGCCCCCCCCCCATTTCCCTGCCTGCTGACTGAATCAGATGGATCAAAGTGCACAGGCTCTTTCTTGACCACTGAAGCCACTGGCCTTTCTTTTTTGCTTGTCTACCTATTTGTCAGTGTTCTAAGCTGATGGCCTCTTCTTCCTTGTTTATACGACTCTCTGTGACTTCCTTTCTCATCCGTCCTTAGTTCTTAAGCTGTGGGCAGCTCTTGAAGCTCCAGTGGCACCCCATCTCTGTGTAGCCTTTGAAGCTAGGTCTCTCTGCTCATGTTCCCTGACTGCTCCCAGTGCTCATCTGTTTACAGCAAACACTTGTTAAACACTGCCCTTCATTTCTTTTGCCATGGACATTTCCCCTCCGAAGTGGGTGTGGAATCTTCTAGCTGTTTAATAATGTGTTTCTCCTTTCCTTCTAGCCCTCAGCCCCTCAGTATGGGTTCTGCAGAATACTTCTCGTGTTTGTCCCTCCTTTCTCTCTTGAGGAAAAGTCATCTCTGTCTATGGAACCAGTCTTTGCCTTTGGGCTCTGTCTGCCTACCCAGTCCGTTCTGCTGCCCATGACTGCCCAAAGCACAGTTCTGACCACTATCATTCTCTGCTTAAAACCTTCTAGTACCTTCATCCTATGCTTTTATTTTTAAGTTTTTTTTTTTGTTTAGGGAGGTGGATTTTTGTTTTGTTTTTATAATTTGCCTCAAATTTCATTTTTATTTTCTGCCAACTCAATCACAGGACACGCTGGAATCTTGGTGGCTAAGAATTGGGGCTTGGTGGCCAGAATAGCCAGTGTCTTTTTTTAAAAAAAGATTTATTTATTTATTTATTTATTTGCTGCAGAGTCTCACTACACAGTTTGGACTTGTAGTGATCCTCTCGTCTCAGCCTCCCCAGCACTGAGATTAAGGTATGCACCACCATGGCTAGTTTCTGCCAGTGTCAAATATAAAGATGTCCAATCTGAAGATTGAGAACAATGCTTGTCAGCTCCAGTGGTCTCCAAGGGAGGTGGTGTTTCACTGTAGCTAAGGGCTGGATGCTAGTCCTCCAACCTACTGTGCCGAGAGTCAGGTCCAAGGAAGATGACCCAGACAGAGCACCAAAACTGTGCGCCAGTCTGGAAATCCAGGTTCCTGGAGAGGACCAGTGGAAGTCCAGGCCCCTGGGAATGGAGGTAAAATTCCAACCTTCCTGTATAGAGCGATGTGACAAGGGGAAGGGGATTGGAAAGTTATCTTGCTCTTCGCCCCGGCCACATGAACTAGGCAGATTTGCTCCACTAGGCCCTTCCACCATGATATTCCTGCCTTGGAGCCAGCTAACCATGGACTGAACTATTGAAATCATAGACCAGATATCTTGCCTTAAACTGAGCTATTTTGTCCAGCAATGGGAAGGCAATATAGAAAGCCATGGAGTAGCCCTGAACTTGTGGATGTAGAGTTAATTCTTTACTTTGAGGTGAGACCCTCAGCTGTTTATCACTCTGTCCCTTGGCTTTAGGCATGTATCTTACAAACAATACTTGCTTATTGGTTTGTAGTTGTGAGACTTGCCTTTATCCATAGCTGATGCCAGGCCCTAGGAAAGCTCTCTACATTAGCTAGCCAATCAGAACTTCCCTAGCCAAGACAGACAACAGAAGGGATGGTGTTTCGGTCATAAACCAAAAACCTTCATTTTAGACATTGAGCAGGATGTTTGGTCTGTGTGTGTTGAAAGCCTTTTTCACTAATGATTTAGGAATACAAGGGACTCTTAACCATTACCGTTTGGCCAGAAGGCATTCTCTTTCTACACTTTAAAGAATCAAAACCCTCTCTAGATCAGAACATTAACCAGGGCTACCACATGCTGAAAATTTAGTTGTGTGTCACTATGGGTCCTGTCTCTACCACTGGTCTCCCATAGATCCCATTCTGGATTTATTCTTACAATTAATAGCTAACATTTACTGAGTGCTTACTATGTGCCAGGCTCTGAAACACATTTCATTTTCTGGTAGTTCATTGATAATCAGAGGAGATACTTAAATCGAAACTCTTGAGAAATTAGGGGAGTGTGTGCTCATGGGAGGCTGGGATGTGCCAGGGCAGATCAAGCTCTAAAGATAGCATTTTTGCAACTCAGCCTCAGTTTCAGGCCTGCTATCTCAATGCAACCATGAGAAGGGAGCCTGGGGGAGGAAGATAAGGGCTGTTCAGAATTGACTGTCACTAGCCTCTGCTAGAGCTGGGGACACGCATGTTCTATAGGATATTGGCACACATGAGAAGAACCCTGCTCTCAGCTCCTTGTACTTCATCCCAGACCTTCTCATCCCCCTACCATCAGGGTTAGATGCTCAATATTTCTTCCCCAGAGAAAAGTTTTACAAAGAGCTCTAGAAAGGCAAGAATTTGTGTTCATCTGTAAGACTCAGGAACGTTTTCCAGCAAGCCATGGGGAAGGAATGTCCAGGAAATGGGGCGACCTTGTAGACAAATGCCTGCCAGTAGAGCACGAGGCCAGAACCCCTCATGGGAAGGAACAAGGACGAAGACAAGCACAGGTGAGATCACGTTTCTGCTGAGAGGACTGTCACACGAAAGAAAGCACATACAGCAGCTCTGGACAAGCTCTGCCGTCCTGGATTGGCCCAGAAATTGCACAATCAACAGCTAGTTAACTGCTTAGCCGTGGTCCCCTCTTCTCCAAATTTAATTCTTTAAAGTTTGTGTAATGTTTAACAGTACATTTGAAATGTAAACTGTCCCTATCAAAAGAATGAGGTACCACAGAAAGTAGGGCTGCTCCAGATGATTCAACACGTCTGGTTATGGCTCCTCTCGCCGCAATAAGGTGTACGTTTGCAGGCTCTCCGAAGCCTCTTGTGCTCAGGGGCTGGCTCGTGGGTCACAAGGAAAAGCAGCTAGGAGGTGGAGTCTGGGGAGAAAAGGCCGGTCTCTGGGGATGATCTGGATATATACGTGTGCTGCTCCCAGGCTCTGTCTCCCGCTTTCTTCTTTCTGGCTACCATCAGGTAAGGAGCTTTTCCTCTGCCCTGTCCCTCTCATGCTATTTGTTTTTTGTGCCAGTCAAGCTAGCCTGAAGCATAAGCCAAAATAAAATTGTGGGTGTTGGATATTTTGTCCCAATGAAGGGAAAAGTGACTACAATAGATTTTTGGTACAGAGTGATGTCATTGTTGTGACTGTACCTAGCTGTTCGGTTGGGAAGCCTGTGGAACTGGCTTCCAGGAAGCATTTGGAAAGGCTTGGAGATGCTGGCTAGAGAGACGCCTTAGAATACTGAGCTTGATGGGAGATTCTGGTCAGAACCCAGAAAAACAGAATTTAGGTAGACATACACATGGTAGGGACCAGCTCATGAGATCTCAGTTGGGAACACGGAGTCCATTGGAAGTTGGGTGCTAGGCCTTGTATGATCTGTGATAGAAAATTTGTCTGCCTTTTCTCATGCGCTAAGATTTACAAAAGAGCAAGATTAAGGGCAGTAGGCTATTTAATCTGCAGGAGGAAATTTCAAGGCCACCAAGTTTTCAGACCATAGTCAGGTTTGCACTGAAAAACAGGAGGAAAAATTCCAAGAAAAATTGAGGCAGAGATGCCCAAGCCCTTTGGAGCTCACATCTTATTTCTACAACTTGCCTGGGTCCTGGATGTGAAATGATAGGATTTAATATTTTCCCTGATGGGTTTCAGGTTTGCTTTGCTTGATTCTATTGATTTTGATACCATATCCCTCCCTTTGGGAATGGGAATGTTGGCCTGTGCCGATCCATGTGGGCACAGGGTGGTGTTGGTAGTGTTCAGCTCTTTTACTTTTATGGGAGCTCACCTTAAGTCTCAGAGGAGACTTCGGACTTGGATTTTGCAGCAATGCTGGAACTGTTATGACTTTGGCAACTCTTGGAGGTGGATTAAGCACATTTCATATAAAGAGACACACAGGAGTCTTTTGGGGCCCAGGCCTGAGTTTTGTAATTTATATCTAGATGTTCCCCTAAATCTCATGCTTCAGGTGTGGAGCTTGCAGGTGGCTGGATCATGGGCCAATATGGCTGGCTTATTAGGAGACGGGGTGTGCTTGGAAGAGACGGGTCACTGGGGACACGGTCTGGATGGGTGCTTCTCCCTGCCTGCTTCTGCCCTTCACTCTCTGCCTCTCAATAGCTGCGAGGTGAGCAGCATCCCTCTGCCATGCTCCTCTACCATCCTGCTGCTTCAGAGGTGGCTAAGCAGGAAATGTGAGCCGGAGTAGTCCTCTCCTTTAAGTTGTATGTGTTGAGTATTTTGTCCCAGCAAGGAAGAAAGTGACCAAGTCACATCTTCTCCTACAATGAATGTAATTAATCAAACAACCTAGTCCTATTGCAATAACTCTATTTCAGAACCAACCCCAACACATAGTTCAGATGGAATACAAATGTGGGTGGGATGAGAGGGCCACCAGCTTATTATAGATCCTTTTGTCCCATTGAAGGCTGGAAGGAAAGGCTGGGAATGGGGTTGATGCAAAGCACAGGGTCGGTTAGGTAGGATAAAGGGCACAGAAGCCCCCATTCTGACTTAACCAAGTGAGGGAGGTTCTCTTCCAAGGTACAGTGCCTAGCCCATGTCCCAAGTCCAGAATATAAGGCTATCTGTCCCACCTGAGGATAATCTGTGTCTAATGGAGCCAGCTGTTGAGCCAGGGGCTGCCATGAGGGCTTTTGCT
>NDGM011082487.1:0-15744 GCA_002564305.1 Octomys mimax | reverse complement strand
CACTCACTCGCCGGGCCTGCGCTCTGGGTCTATTCAGGATCCCGAGGGCCCGGGTCGTCTCACTCCCTCGCCAGGCCTGCGCTCTGGGTCTGTTCAGGATCCCGCAGGCCCCGGGTCTGTCTCACTCCCTCGCCAGGCCTGCGCTCTCTGGGTCTATTCAGGATCCCGCAGGCCCTCGGTTGTCTCACTCCCTCGCCGGGCCTGCGCTCTGGGTCTCGATTTTACATTTTTAAAAGGTGCTTCTAGATCATCACGATATTTCTCTTATTCTTGAGCTTTAATGATGGACTCAGAAAATTTGATTAAGAACATTTTTGAGTTAATGATTCAATCATCATCAGAACAGATTAATTGAAATAATAAAGCACTAATATAATTTTCTAGCATCCTTGCATTTCCCAGGACATGGCTATCCAACAGAACTTTTACTTAGACTGAAGATTTGTATTAATCTAAAGATATTCTGTCAGAGCAGCTCTGTGTATTTGAGAAACAAGTAGGAAATTAGAAGACCCTTTCTTGCCCATTGCCCTGTGGCCTGATCTTGTTCTCTGTAGCACCAATGAAAAATCAGTAAATTAAGTAACAGAATTTTCATTCTTCTCTTTTTTCTCTTCTGTATGTGAGAATATTTTCCCCTTTTAAATAAAAGAATGCAAAGTGTGGTTTAAATATTTTAAAGTAATTTTTGTTCTAGGGCTTGAAAAATAACTGAGTCCACTCTGGCCCGATTTTTGATGATTTCAGGTATGCTATGGATAAAATTTCTAGAGTACTAATTAAACTACCAAATTAAAATGTTATTTCACCAATACATAATCAAAGGGGAAGACCTGCATAGGTATAACTAGACTAAAAAGAAAGGACATAGAAAAGGAAATAATTGTGTTTTTATTCTTGTATCCTATATTTTTTACTATGAAAATGTGTTTTTCTCACATAGCTATTTAATAAAAACTTAGAATTTTATGCTGGTCATATTTAGCTGTGACCCAAAGTTAGAAATAATCCCAGTCCTCTGTTGTGTTCCCTTGTGGGCTATTTATACCTTTTAAAACACTTTTTGATACAACTTCTTTCAGACTTAATTTTGTTATATAAAAACTGAGCTGCTGATTCACTAGTTTATTAATGAAAAACTCTTTTTCTACCTCCCCAAATTGCATTCTGTTTTTAAGGCACATCCTTCTACCTTGCCAGTGCTGCAGGGTCATGGAGGACTGCTTGGCCAGCTTTAGTTAAAGCTGAGGGACTTGAAGGCCTTCAGGTTTTTTACTTCTGGAAATGCATTAGAAAAAATGAAGCACATACGCTAACTAAAGGGAGACCCTTGAGAGTTTGACTATTGCTCCCTACATGTAGCCACTTCTTGGACAGCCCTTCTCTGCTTTGGTGATGATTGTACTTGCAAATTTACCTAGCTATGCACTGCCTATTTATGTTCAATATTGAATCAGTTAAAGTCCAAAATTGATCTTTGATCATTGAATAGTATTCGATTTAAAGGAATATAAACAATAAGCCAGCTACTGGAAAGAGAATACTTCTTATGTTGATCAGAGTGTGTGTGTGTGTGTGTGTGTGTGTTGCTGGGGATTGAACCTGGAGCCTTGTGCATGTTAGACAAGTGCTCTACCACTGAGCCATATCCCCAGTCGATAGTAATTATTGATTTTATGGTTTTTTTTTTTTTTATTTCTAAACTAAGTTGTCTACTCTTCAGTGGCCAAGGACATTTTCTTATGTTTTGTTTTGTGTCAAATATTAAACAGTGTTTGACCTTACTGGATAGAAAATTTACTGTTAACACGAATATGCCACAAAGTAAACTAAAATACTTCAAATCATTTCTGGAATGAGTCAAGCCCCAAAGAAATACTTTAAAGCTGAGTGAAGCTGAAAATATCTAGCATTATATTAACTTTTTATGGCTTTTCCATCACAAAATCAGAGGCATTTACTACAAAAACATGTAATTGGATTCTCTGGTTAGCACATGAAGTGTGGATTAAAATATAACTTTCGGAGACATAAAATCCAAGGAGTAAAAATATCCATTCATTTTGTGTTAGACCACAGCAGGGAAGGCACAAGGCAGGCACTGTACTTTGACCAATTTTAATTCTGTTTGCTTGGCTTGAGTGTAACTTTTGGGTTGGATTTTGTTGGTGTGTCTATAGTTTCTCTTCAAGTGTTTGAAAATATCAGTCAATAAGAAAAAAATACATGGCTTTCAATATATTTATATATTACAATTTCAGATAAAATATGACTCTAGGAAATGGGCCTACATAGTCAGAGTAGCTATTAAACATTCATTCTTGTGTGATCCATTTTAATAATAACTGACATTCAATATATGCCAGACCAAATGATGGATGTTTATACTACCATTATAAATATCCTCTCATGGTAGGTATTTTTATCCCAGCTCATGGCTAAGAAAATGTTAATGCTGATACTGAAACTCACTTTTGTGTAGTGCAAAAAGAGCCCTCATAGTAATCATTTTCCTGACAGTTTGGTAAAACTTCAGTTGGAAACTACATGTTACTATTGTTCTTAATAAACGTTATATGATGTACTTTATCAGATATTAAATGTTTGCTTTCATTTATATGTTCATTAACATAATACAGTGATAAGGGAATTGGTTTGTCTCTTACATAGAGGTAATAATACTTTTTTCCTCTTTAGCCACCAGCTAAATACCTCCTTCCAGAGGTGACGGTGCTTGACTATGGAAAGAAATGTGTGGTCATTGATTTAGATGAAACACTGGTGCACAGTTCATTTAAGGTAAATCTACATAAAGAGCACTCTGTGGTCTTTGTGATTTGGTAACAATTGTATTGAAAAGGAAAAAGAATAAGATCAGCTAGGTGTGTGGTGCACACCTGTAATCCCAGCATCCCATTGGTGGAGGCAAAGAATCACCTTGAATTTGAGGGCAGCCTGTGCTACGTAGTGAGCTCAAGGTCAGCCTGAACTACATGGGAAGATTCTTTTAAAAAAGAGAGAGAATGACACCTTGTGGTTGTTGGTATGACTTTAGTCTTCATAAAGTTATTCCAATGATAGCTGCTTATTAAACTAGGTGGATATTAACTAAAAAAGTTGACTATTAACATTTTAGTTTGGAAAAGAAAGTGCTAGGACACCAATATCATTTGAGACCTGGTTTTACTTATGAGGTTTGCATTTTCCAGCGCTAAACTTTCTAGAAATACTTTTTAGGTGCCCAGACAACCATTTGTCCCATGACTTTTTGTCAAGGTAATCATAGTACCTTGTGTTTTATAGGGAGGGGCAGAGAGGGCACTTGTAGAAATTGTCAGGCTCCTTGCTATCATAGATATGTTCCCAAATCAGTTTTTAAAAGATGTACAACTCTGAAGAAGTCTCCTGGAGTTGGTCACATCTGAGCAGATTCAGCCATTTATTCTGATTATTTTCATGACAAGAGATTGTTGTGAGATTTTTTTTTTTAATGTGCCCGCTTCCATGCTGTACTGAATGAAAGACAAAGCTGCAGCAGTGTCAAAGAGAACCTCAGTCCTTCCTATCCCTTCTCCACTGCCCATTTCCCCCAGTTAGAATGACATTACCAGAGGGCCTCCATGCAAGAGCAATGATGGCTACACTATTAAAAAATGATATAATCATTTTTTTAAATGGAATAGTTTAAAATAGGCAGATGATGAAAAAGTTTAGAAATCAGGTATTGTTGTTTTGAGAAGCAACAAGTATTTAAGATCCTGGTCCTGTTTTCCTTGAGTACTTCTGGTGATGGAACTGCTCTATTATTACTGGCTAGCTATACTGTACCTCAGCCTGACACTCCCTTTACTCTTCTGAGAGACATGAAAGGCACCATCTGTGATGGGCTATGTGTCTCATATGAACCCTTGTCATTCCTGGCAGGTTGTATGACAGCAGAAGACCCATCAAATTTGCCTGAACACCTTCCTACCAGAAACATCCTTCTTTGTACCTACTTCTCACTGAGCAGAGACGTTCTTTGACAGGACAAGGCCAGGAGGTTGTCTTTGAGTCCTTTGGAAAATGAAGGAGGAATAACACTGACCACTAGCAGTGAGAAATGGCCTTCTGGTCCTGGGGTATGCAGGGACTTCTTTATTCCCCAGCACTCCTTGGGATGGCCTTTCCACTGTTGGTCCTGGGGCCAGAGTGGCCTTGTATACCAGCTCATCACTGAACAGCATTTTTCTCAGGGGCAAGTTGGGCTTTTTTCTAGTTCTTGTGGGGCATAGCCATTTAGAACAAGGATCAGTTGCTCTTGCACCATCAAGACCATCCTCCCGAATAGCTCTGGGAGTGTGGGTAATGCTGGCCAGACTGCCCAAGGGTACTGAGGGTTCCTTGCTCTACAGGCTAAGCTTTGGTAGCTACTGTGTCTCCAGGGACTGCTCAAAGACTATCAGTGCAACAGCTGTAAAGTGTTTCTTTATTTCTTCCTTTACCTATCCTGCCTACATTTGCAAGTAATTATTCTGTAGTGTATGATCTCTAATATTCTGGGCATTTCAGAGTGTTCCGAGAATCTGAAAGCTGTGAACCCCTTCCTGTGAACATGTACAACTGTATGAAACACAGGCTTGTGGACCCAAGGTTAAGAACCTTGCCTTTAGCATGCCCTCCTTTATAGCAGCATGTGAGGTTAAGAATGATGCTTGCTAGAAACTGGGAAGTGGTTGTATACTTTGTAGAATATTATTTCACAGTTCAGTGCCCTGTGAGAGTTTCTTCCTTCCTCCTTCTTTTTATTTTTTCTCCTTTAGCATGATTCTGTAATTCAGTTGTAAAATTATAAAATATTGAGCCCAACCTTGGCCTTCCAATCCTGAGAAAATTATAATCTTAAGCCTCTGTAGCATTCTTACAACTGAATTTTTAGTAATGGCTTTACACCCTAGCATTTTCTACATTTTTGAGCTTATACATCAATGAAGAATGTCTGTATATAGAGTAATACAGATCCCAGTTCAAAGTCTGACCAAACTCCATACCTCATGAGAAGAGTACCTATCCAGTGATTGCCACACATACCTTCTCATTCCATCTTTCCTTTTGTTCCGAAGATTTCCAGACTGATTATTTTGTTGAGCCTATTCATTTAAGTGATTTTCTACTAATTTGTGGAATTCTATTTAGACCTCCATGTAAGATTTATTATGAAAATATAGTAAAAAATAAAAAAATGAAAACATGATGACTATGAAGAGTCATTTGATTTTTAAATGTTACTAGTATTTGAAAGAATTGTTTTCACATTCTCAAAACTTGTGGATATGCTGGGTATTGTGTTTCTTAGAGTAGAATTAAGAGAGGGCTGGTTTTCTCTCCCACTGCAACCTCAAGGCAGGAGGAGATGGTACCAGGCTACCAGTCAGAGCCTAAGATCACTGATTTTAAGGACTAGATAGAGGTTTGGGAATTCATCAGACCCCTTACTATGACTGAAAGAGAGGTACTGAAGACTAGAGAGAGAAAGCCTGCTCCAGGTGGAATCCTGGGACCTCCAACTTCTCCGTGTGTATTTGGCCCCGCTGTGGGTCTGTTTGCACAGTATCTTCTGCCTAGTCATCCACACTGAGGATCCACATTCTGGTTGTCTTCCCAGTAGCACTGGCTCATGGCCATTGCGCCCTCATCTTCCCCTGGTGGCCAGTTTTGGTTCTTATCCTAGCAGGGTGCTGGGCAAGAGTTACATTTTCCGAGGCATGCTGTTTGCTCCCAGGCTGTGCCACTTCTTGTGGTAGAGGCCAGGCAGGTAATAAAGAGGTTGGACTAGGATGCTGTAAACATCACAACATTCAGAAAAGAAAAGAATGTGCTCTCCTGCTTGTGCTTTTTTCAGAGAACCCAGGCATGCTTCAATCCTCCTTCTCCTGAACTGTTTTATCAAATTGTCAAAACATTGATCTAGGCAAGCCTTTTTCTTGCTAAGATTTCCAATTTTACCTTTTTCTTTCAGATATATTAATTATAGTTTCTTTTCTCTCTAGCCTATTAGTAATGCTGATTTTATTGTTCCGGTTGAAATCGATGGGACTATACATCAGGTAAGGAATCAAAGAAAAAAAATTTTTTTTCGTACCAGGGATTGAACTCAGGACCTTGTCCTTGCCAGGCAGGTGCTTATGCCACTGAACTATCTCCCCGGCAAAGCAAAATTTGAATTGCAATGAGAATCTTGTTTGTTTGTTTGGAGACAAATCTTGTTAGCCTGATCTTGCTATATAGATCAGGCTAGCTTTGAACTTACTATGTACCCCAGGCTGGCCTTGAACTCATGGTGATCCTCTTGCCTCAGCCTCCCAAGTGCTGGGATTATAGGCATGTGCCACCATTCACAGCCTGCAATGAGCATTTTTAATAATCACATTTCATGTGAACTTCACTTCTGAATTCCCATTTCAATGATAATTTTATTCAGTCAAAAAGAGGCAGGTTGCACATAATAAATACAATTTTTCTTTTCCCTCCACTCATGAATTTGTTTTATACTGAGTTTATAAGTTAAGCTGTATTTTCATAAATATTAGATTTGGTCACAAGTTCAAATAGTTCTTTGATTTGATGCTTTCTTTAAAAGTTTCTGTATTTCTGATTTAGCTTGGTGGTCTAATTAACTTCCTCATATAATTGCTTTCAGCTGCTCTCCTAGCAGGCAGCAGGAAAATGCCACAAGTCCCTCCCTTATGGTGGATTCTTGGGGAAAGGTGTGCATTTCTAATGCCCGCTGCTCCAGACTAATCTTACCATTACTACATGATTTTCTCCCGTGATTTTTTTAGCAAATACTTAACCCCCAAAGGAAAGGGAAAAGAGGTATGAGCTTTTAGATCAGCAGACTACTACAAATAAATACACCACAGTCAACTGGTGTGCATCATCTTTGTTCTTTCTGATTTTTTTCCTTATCTGCATGAAGCTCTTCCATAAATAGCTGTATTTATGAACACATTGGAAACATTGTAGGAATTAGCCTTGAAGATTGGAGGAATAGCTTTTGTCAGGTTTATGCAGGGATGAGCTCACCATTTTCTTGTCAACTCCAAGGTCTTAAAGAGAAAGTATCTGCCTTTGTAGCCTAAGAAGGAAAATCTCTTGTAATATTTGGGCCACAGCTAGATGTCTTTCCTGAATAATGTCAGTGGCTCCCAAGTGCTCTCAAGTGCTGAGCTTACAACTGTCTCAGCGTTGGACGTCAGATGGTCTAATCGCCTCACTGCCCAGATAAAGAAATTGAAGCTTAGCCAGGGAAAGGGTTGGCTCAAGGTGATACAATGGGATGAATTGAGATGAAAATTCCAGTCTAATGCCTTCTGGCCCAGGACTCTCTCCCTGATACTCAGGTCCTCTGCCTTTCCCCTGCCTACTCTACTTTCTGCCCTGTTTTCCAGGGATCCTGCCAGTCCCTGGGAAAAGCAGCTTTATCCATAGCACCTCTATACTCCATCTTTTTAAAAGCCATCATAGAGCCAGTACTGCAGATACCTGGGCATTTAACATTGGCAAAGATATCAACTAAATTAAGTTAACATCTGAGAACCAGTTAAGGCTTGTGCGTTTATTACCTTGACTCATGCTAGAGAGTGCTTTTGAGGAGACAAAGGAGAGCTGCCCGATGGCATGGCAAGCATTAAGAGAACAATCTTTCGAACCACATAGCTGGGAGCATAACTCACCTTTAGGAGCCACCCCAACTCTCCCAGACTCCCTCTAACTGCTTTGATTCCCTTGGACACCTCAGGGTCTCAGGGCTGGGGTCCAAACCCTCCTGGTGGAAGAAAGCCACAGGCACCAAGAGCAGGAGGAACAAGGCCCTGGCGAAGGCCGTGGCCTCGTTCAAGTAATCCAGGATAGGCTGTGCAGGTCCCAATGGGCCTATTCTTGGTTACTTGCACGGGGACGCGGGCCTGGACGCCGGCATCTGGGCCAAGGACCCTCCTCTCTGCCAGAGGCACCAACGCCAGAATTCCCCAGTCTCTTGTCCTTTCCATGTAGCAGAGCTTGCTTTTGAAATAGTGCTCCTGGGGATGTAGGAGCACAGGCCACACCCATTTACTAACACTAGCACTGAGAAGTCTCAGGGGCATGGTAGGAGCTGAGAGCCCCTGCAGACACACAAGTGCTGCCCTCCACCCTCCACCTCAACTTCCCACCTCCTTACAACCATGTTGACACCCATTCTAGGCCATCCCATTCTTTTGGCTCCTCCTTCCACCCTCAGGCTCAGACCCATGCCCACCCCACTCTTGGTTAGTCATGAGTTTCCCACCAATTCTGATCCTTCTTAGTGCCTATTTCTGACTCATTGAAAGTATTACCACGTAGAATTCCTCTGCTAGCAACCTGTCCTTCCATGTGATGTGGACCTCCTCCAATATTACCCCTCTATTCTACCTGCTCCATGGGCCATTTGAGGCCCTATGTGTGCTCATTGCAGTGTGCCCAACCATCCTTAGCCACTTCCTCTCCAACCCCTCACCTCCCCAACTTCTTTTACTGCCTAGATGGCTGGGCTCTGGCCATTTTCTAACATGTCAGGTATTCTTAGGCCTCCAAGTTTCATGTGATACTATGCTGTCAGAGATTTGCCTCTTTTCATCCTTATTGGCATGGTAAAATCCTACTCATGCTTTGATGTCCAGGCCAACTGTTCCCTTCTGTGATTTCCTCCCCTTGAAAGCGAAGTTAATTATCTTCAGTTTATCCTCATGCTTTTTTCATTATGCCTTGTTCACTTCTACACATTTTTGCATGTGTCTGCTCTAGACTGTGAGTCCTTCAAGGGCAAGGCCTGTGCTTGACTCATCTGTATAACTGTATCAGGCTGCGCATAGATCTGCAGCTCAGTAAATATGTTGAATTCATTTCTAAAGAGTGATTTATTTTTGTGAAGTGACTAAGTTTAGATGGAATTTATTGAGGCTTTAATTGGTTCCTACTTCCTTCTACTTCCTCTGTTCTCTCACCAGCTTTGCCTTCTTTTTCATCTCCCAGTCTCCAGATTTCTTCAGGCTCTGTAGTCAGGAACCTATGTTTGAGCTAAAATCTGAGTGTTTTATAGCCTTGCTGGCTTTACTTAGCCTGCTCAAAAAGGTACACAGAGTCCAGCCATTCTAGGAGAGGCTGTCTGTTTCCTCTGCTCACAGACTCCATAGGCTTGTTTCTAGGCCCCAGGAGAAGGTTTTACATCCCCGGAAATGTCCAGACACAGCCCTCGTAGAGCAAGCTTCATGGTATTAAGTACAGGTGTCTCCCCGGCTAACAAGGAAGACTGTTTTGCAGCTTTGCAAGGCCTGTGCTTTTTTTTACCCTGGGCCTTCTGGTGAACAGGAAGTACCATTCAGAGCAGAAGGTGGCAGCTGGAACAATTCCAGACCTGCTGGGAAGTCAGCCAGGGTCAGACCTCCAAAAGGACAGCATACAGACCATAGTTTTACCCACACCAGATGCCAAGAAACACATATGCATTTGAATGAGTGGTTCATACAAACATGGCACAACTATTCTACTCACTGACCCTCAAAATTCCCAAGACCCTCAGCATCACATTCAGCTTTTCTTTGTCCTTTGGGAATGTCATTTGCACTGAATTAGGCCTGGAGCATGATCGGAGGAATACTGTATCTGACCATAGTCTGTACCTCTGCATAGCACACTCAGACCTGACAGTAGAAGGCAGACTTCTCCGGCAATTCTTCCTACAGTGGGCATTTAGGCCCAGGCAGCAGTTGCCATGCCTGACCAGCTTGCTATTTCTGCCACTTGCAGGTGTATGTGCTGAAGCGGCCACATGTGGATGAATTCCTCCAGAGAATGGGACAGCTCTTTGAGTGTGTGCTCTTTACTGCCAGCTTGGCTAAGGTGCGTCCTGCTCCCTGCTGCAGACTCAAAGCCTGGAATCCCAGCCCCTCTACAGCTACCCCCAATCTGTCAAGAGCTCTTTGTTAAGGTGGGGGAATCTATTTTTATGGTGACAGGTTCCCACCCCAGATGGGATGGATGCAGGCCATGTGCACGCAGCCAGTCTGAAAGGCTTCTTCTAGTTACCAGGGTAACAGGGAGCACTTAGAACAAATGTTTGAAGTTGTTGTACATGGAGGCTTTTGAAGTTAGCTATCCACAGACAAGGTAGTCACAAAGATGTGCAGTATAACCACAGAAGGATGACTGCCGTAAGCACACAAGACCCCTCTCATTAATGGTAATCAGATGCTAGAAGCTCCTGTTTCTTTGGGTTTAGCTTACATAGTTTTGTAGGAAGAACAAGTGAAAGACATGTGTTAAGCATCTCCCATAGCCATAGGCTGGGGAGGGTACTGATTCTACCCTGACTTGCTGTGCCATCTCAGGTAAGTTACTTCTGGCACCTCAGTTTCTTCTTTAACTTGGGGTAATTCCTGCATCTCATGGAATTGGATTAAATGGAGTAGCACATGGAAAAAGTTTAGCATAGTACCTCACTCTTACTCAGCAGATAATCATTAAGCCAAGTTCCACATACCATGCTGGGCATTGTCAGAGGATAAATACACCTAGTGTTCAGTATTTAGTATCATAAACATTAGTAGCAATAAAATGATTCAGATATGTTTGGTTCTATATCTTTTCTGACCCAGACTCTATACTGGCTCTCATGGGGCCCACAGCTTTGACTGATGGGTGGCACCACAGTTGTCTTCGTGGATACCTCAGGACTTTTGAATGAACCCCAAAATGAGTTTTATGGAGCTTAGGTTAAGCAGCTTCCTTTGTTCAGACCTGTTCCAAGGAATCATGCAGCAGTCTCTGTATGTTGGGCTTCTAACTCTGGGGTACCAAGATGAATTATAGCTGCAGCTTTGATCACTCTTCTCATAGTGCCTTGGAATGCTGAGGAATCTGAAGTAATAACCAAAGTAATAACCAACTGGAAGATGGCACTAGGGCAGTAGACTGGGAATTGTTGATTTGGCAAAATTGAAAACACATTTCCTTGGCATTATTCCCAGCATTCGCTTAAACATCTTTGTTGGGTTTCTCTTCCTGGACTGCTCCCACCTGCCCCTCCATCTGTCTCTGCAACCTGCTTCTCACTGTTATACCAGCCTGATTCAGCCCAGTCAGAGCCAAAGCGCAGACTCCCAACCCCTTCCCTCCCTGATGCCATGTCCTGCTCATGGGTGGTCACTCCTCCTGCTCTTGAATCTGGGTTCAACTCAGTTCCCTGCCAGCAGCACTGATACAAGTGGACTTCCTTGCCTGCTACTCAGGAACCTCAGACTGCAGGAATCCAACACTGACAGATACCTTGTTATATGTCTCATGAACCAAACCCCAGCAGGTATTTACTTAATACCTACTATTTTAGAATGGTACTAGACTTATGAATTCAGCAGGGGACAAGAGAGACAGAGTCCCTGCATATCAGAGGCCCACATTCTTCACATTCTTGTCTTTGGCCAGAGTACTGAAACGAAAGTACTTCCCTGAAAGATGAGTGTCACCAACACCAGTATCTATGATTATGAAGAAATTAATCATCTTTTCCTGTCCAGAATGGGCCCCCTATAGTCTACCCACATGGCCCTTGGCTAGCCTTACCAGAATAGTGACCAAGTACTCATCCTACATGGTCAGTAGAAGTTCAGCTGTGGCAAGACTCTGCCTCCCTCAGGATGCCCTTGGGAAGGAAAGGACTTTCCCATGGACTAAGCTGCTGTGTTTGTATTCCACTACTGGCCTTCCTAGTGCCTCTGTAGGTGCTCTCTGCCTCCCTGACAGAATTATGGCCCCCTCATGATTCCTCAGGTTCATGGCAGAGTAAGTGGGGCCAGTGCAAGTACAGTGAGTAGATGGTAAAGAATTTTAAATAGGGGAGTGATGTGATTGTGGCCACCCTGACAGCTTTAAGATAAAGGGATTGGGAAAGAGCCCAGCAGCAAAAGAGAGCCTATCAGGCTGTAGGTTGGAGATCTGCCCTAGTGCTGGACAGTAGAGATAGAGAGATGCTGAAGGAGTCAGGATGTTTTTGGAGAGGAAACTGACAAAAATTTCTGATGGATTGGATGTTAGGAAAATGGAAGAAACTAGTGCTTCCTTATGTACATGGAATATAACCAGCATCCTGAAACACTTGGTGGTTATTTAAATCTCTTCTTGAAAAAGTTGTCTGGCTCTTGCTGTAGTAGGTTAGGTGCCTGACCTTCACTGTGTCACCTGTCCAGTATGCAGACCCTGTGGCTGACCTCCTGGACCGCTGGGGTGTTTTCCGGGCTCGACTCTTCAGAGAATCCTGTGTCTTTCATCGTGGGAACTATGTCAAGGACCTGAGTCGCTTGGGACGGGAGTTGAGCAAAGTGATTATTGTTGACAATTCTCCTGCCTCATACATCTTCCATCCTGAGAATGCAGTAAGTAGTCTCAAAGAAAGAGCTGACAGGACTCCATCCGAGCTGCTTGCAGTGCAGGCTGGTGCCTACATAAAAATGTCTCTGAGTCTTTTCCTGGTGTAATCCCAATGAGGACACATAGCAGCTACGTGACACCGGCCAACTTAATTAACTTCAGTGGACCTTAGTTGCCTCATCTGTCAAGTAGGAACTCTAGGAATACTCATCTCAAAAGATTGTTAGAGCATTCAATCTTGTAGATAAGAAGCACTTGGAACAGTGCCCAGGGGTGGTGAGTACTCAGTACGCCCATGTCTTCTTACACTTACAGTGTTGTTGTGGAAAAAGGTTGTTTGTTATTAACTCATCAGAGCTAGCTGCTGCCCAGGACTGCATGCTCCCTGTTGACTCATGTGCATGTGATCCCGTCAATAAAAATATTTCCTGGGGGCCGGGGAGATGGCTCAGTAGAGTAAGTGATTGCCTAGCAAGCACAAGGGCCTGAGTTCAATCCTTGGCTCCACCAAAAAATAAAAAAATAAGTTAAAAAAATAAAAATATTTCCTAAACAAGAATAAAACATTTAAGTAAGGTCTTCAGATAAGATTGTCAACTGTACCACCTCAAAATGATGTCTGAGCAACACACAGTGGAAACATTTTCTACATGAAACTCCCTAGGGCATGGTAGTATCTTGATGTCTACCTACCCAGTCAGTATAGTTCTTAGAGTAGTAAATTGATATCCTCCCATTTCCAGGAGAAAAGAGATCGGTCAAGCCCACTTTGACCACTGACTGCTCAGTTGTGGTCTTACCAGGCTCAGCTCAGGCTCTCCTAGGCACAGGCTTCTCAGACTCATCAAAGCTGTAGAAGTTCATTTCTTGAGTCCATTTAAAGAAAGAAAATGAATTCAAACTAGATTCAGTTAACTAGTTGACTTCATTATTTGGATAGATACTTAAAATGTATTTGTATATGTTCATTATAATGAGTAAATCAAGCTCAACATGATACATTTGGCAGTGTGTCTCCTAGTAGATAAGGATTATTTTTAAATTCTATTATCACATCCAGTACAACTGAGTTTCTTATATTGTCTAATACCTACCTTGTGTTCATATTGTCCCCATCATATACAGTGTTTTTTCACTTTTGAATTGTTTGATTTAGGATCCAAAGAAAGTCCATAAATTTCTTTGGTTAATGTCTCTTGATTCTTTTGTAATCCTAATATCTCTTTCTTTCTTCCCACTTTTAAACTTTTTTGCCATTTAACTTTGTTTGTTTGTTTGTTTCAGTACCAGGGATTGAACTCAAGACCCCAAGTAGTAAACATAGCCCAATTACTTATGGTATTGCATACATCCTGTGGAATCATATAAGGAAGCATATGATGTCAGATTGTCCTCACTTTAAAAGATTTAAAGTTGATCACTTGTTTCAGCTCTTTGTAGCCTGATCCTGTCACTATAACTTTTCACCTCATAATTATAGCAGATATTAGTGATCATTGCTTATATCTTCCATTTCATTAGGAATTGCAAAATGGTGATTCCTAAAATCCTATCATTCTTTCTGCCTTTGTTGGCCAGAATTTATAGACAGACAGATTAATCAATCTTGCCATCATTAGCTGTTTATCCTAAAATATAATTTGAATGTCTGAGTGGGGCAGTGCCTGACTGGCACGTGTGAAATCCTGAGTTTGATTCCTGGTACCAAAGAAAAAAAAAGATTTAGCAAAGAAAGGCAGGCTATAAAAGTCTTAGTTCTTTTACTTTCAGTCTGCAATTTCAGACTAATGAGTTAACCTACTGGCAATCTCCAGAAGGAGCTAATGAGTTTTAGTGCCATACAGTAGGAGCTCATGCATGACTTGTTGCAATCCAATCTATTTATTACTTTTAGTTGCTTACATTTTTACCTTTGAGCCAGATATCCCCTTCAGATAGCTTCCTTGATGTTAAATGATGAATTTTTATGTTTCTAAATTGTCTTTAGATTTGTAAATGGGCCAGAACACTTTTTTTTTTAAAATAATTTATTTTTTATGTATTTGGTACAGGGTCTCACTACAGCTCGGACTTGTGGTGATCCTCCTGTTTTCTGCCTCCCCAGCTCTGGGATTACTGAGGTGTGCTACCATGCTTGGTCTTGGTGGCTGGCTCAGCACGCCTGGGGATGGGGCTGGTGCAGCATGCAGTACTGAGGATCAAATCCTAGTCCCTTCACTTGCCTAAGCAGGCGTTTAGTCTGCTGAGCTATCTCACTGGCCCTCAGAATACTTTTAAACCATTTTGAGTTCCTTGAATTTCTTTTCAAAATTTTTGTTTGTTCCTCTGGGAGCAACTCTGGCCTAAATGTAAGGGGAAATACTGCCTTTGATTGTGGCTTCAGAATGCCCTGAAACTTTATACTTCTGCTTTTTTCCCTGCTGACTGCTAAGCCCAGGAAGAAATTCTCCACTTCTGTTTGCCATGTAGCAAGTGACCCTAAGAGGAAGTCTCTGTGCCTGGACATGGGCTCATGGTATCTGTGTCTGCCATGTGACCTCTGGATTAATGTACTCCAACATATGGCAAGCTGATATGGTACAATAGAGAGAGGGTTTTTATGAAACTGACAAGTGGGCCAGGGAGATAGCTCAGTAGAATAAGGGCCTGAGTTCAATCCCTGGTTCCACAAAAAAAAAACAAGTAATATTCCACACTGGCCATTGTTTCTGTGGCTGGAAAACAAAACAGGCACATAGGCTGGAAATACTTTACCCCCCTTTGTCTCCCAAATCATGTAGCTTTGAATTGACCTAGGTTAGAACAGAGGAACAAACAAAATGATGGTGGTGGTGATGGATTACTAAATACTGTTCCTTCTTTCCAAAGAAAATGATAAAAGCCCCGGGCCCCTATTAGGTTAGGAACATCTCATCCCTTGAGTGCAGCTCTGCTGCCCCTTCCATGCACTATCTTTCAGGTGCCTGTGCAGTCCTGGTTTGATGACATGACGGACACAGAGCTGCTGGACCTCATCCCCTTCTTCGAGGGGCTGAGTCGTGAGGACGACGTGTACAGCATGCTGCACAGACTCTGCACTAGGTAGCCCTGGCCTCGGCCGCCTCTGCCTGTGCACTCTGGAACTCTGGCCTCAGGGGACATACCTGACGTCAGCTCCCTCAAGCTGACAGTGAGGAGACTCTGTGCTCCAGGCCACAGAGAGAATGTGGCCATGCCTACCTGATTTGTTTTTAAGAACAGAAACAACTATTTTAAAAAAGAACTCTTTTAACAAATTTCATAAAGGGACATGCATTTTACTGGATTTGCTTTTCTTAAAAC
>NDGM011082473.1:8078-18857 GCA_002564305.1 Octomys mimax | reverse complement strand
CTGGCCACACACACACACACACACACACACACACACACATAAATAAATAAAATTTTTTAAAAATTAAAATTAAAAAATAAAACTGTGTGCTACTAGAGATCCCTGTGGTGGGCTCCAATCTCCTGTCTGGGTTACAGTTCCAATCACCATGCCCAGTGCACAGTGGGGAGGAAAGAAAGAGCAAGCGTAGCAGGAATCTGGGGTGACCGCTTGCCCTCTAGGAATAAAAGGTCATGAGGCACCTAGACTTTTAGTATGTTTTCAGTACACTTGAGTCAAGGATGTTGGGGGAAGGACAGTGGGTGTTTCTGGGAACAGTAATAGTGACTACAGTGGGCTAGGAAGATCAAAACCTTGCAAGGACAAAGATGAGTCTCTCCAAGTGCCTTATCATCTGTAGCAGGTCTTATCTTGCCCTATGAGGGCCACAGCAGTCCTTAGCCCTAGGACTTCCAGCTGTGACCAGAAACAATCAAGGAGTTTCCGTGTTCCAATCTGGCCCAAAAAATCAGGAAAAGAAGCAGCTTGGATGTGCCCTGGACTCAGTGTATAATCTGTGGTCTTCAACATCACATATCAGGCATTGTGCCAGCAACAAAGATCTGACCCTCTAGGTCAGTGAGGGTGAACCTCTTAGAGCTTTCGATGGTCACAGCCGCGCTGCGGCACACATACCACAGGTTCAGCACCACTGCCTAAGTTTTATTAGTGCCTTCTCTTCAATTCTTGAATTTTTGGCTTGGTTAATACACTAAATCCTTATTGCAGTTCTATGAGATCAATACTATGATTAATTTCACTTAAAAGACAAGGAAACAGTGTCAGACATTGAGTACCTAGCTAGGGTTATAAGTGTTCAATCCACAATCAATAGTTCTCTCTCTCTCTCTCTCTCTCTCTCTCTCTCTCTCTCTCTCTCATCTTTTCCCTGTTGCCATGTATCTATGCCTGCATCCTCTCTCACCCCTATTCATCACATTCCAGGTGCCCTGCTGTATAGGGAGGGAAATGGAGGATGAAAGGCATAAGACTAACACACTGGGGTGAGCTTGGCTTAGGATATTTATTAAATTCTCTCACATTTGGCCTCTGTGGCTCAACAAAGGAATAGAGCAGGGTAGAGGTACACAGGGCATCCTTCAACCATTGCAATCTCCAAGGTGTCAGGTCCTGAAGTCTTCATTCCTAGTGGGTGACTGATCAGTTGTCACTGAAAGAGACAGACAGCATCTGTTGAGGACTAAGCACCCACCCACGATGCTCCTCCCTGTGAGGATCGAGGTATGTACCCCTGTCCCAAAAAGCCTGGCTTCCAAACTACATTCCTCACCATGGGGAGAAGTCTGATGGTATCCAATCCTCCATTGTTGCTTCCCCTTGGAAGTCATTGTTCCGTTCTCCATCAAAGTTGCCACAGGCTCCACACAGCTTGCCAGCGTGGTCATCACTGACCATCACATCCAGATGCCCGTCGCTTCCCAGCCGCACCTGGACCCCTTCCTTCAGGCTTACTACCATGGAACCATCAGCTTCCCGTTTGACTGACACAGATGTCAGCACATCAGCTGGTAGGGAGTTCACACGTTGGCCATTCACCTGGAGGAGGGGACAGGCAAACAAAGAGGGGAGGCTCAGAGCCACAGAATAGCCAGGCTATTACCAGCACGGAATCTGCTAGGACTTGTACCTAGATGTCCTCCCAAAAGTGTGGTCCTAGGTAGAGACTTTCGAAGGAGGTGTGATGCTTGGATTAAAGGGTGACACCATCCGAAAGGTGGATAGACTGTGTGGCATATGAAGGGACAGAAAGAAAATGCTTCGCTAGTTTGCTCCCTTCTGCCTGCTCTGCTCTGCCATGGACTATTTCTCCTCTGCCACGTCCCTCTACCTTGGAGTCAGCCAACCATGGACTGAAGCCTTTACAAACTTTAAGCCAGAGTAAACCTTCCCTCTTCAAACTCTGGATATCAGGGATTTTGTCTCAGCAATGAGAAAAGTAAGTAAAACAGAGACCCTGAGCAAAATAATCAGTTCAATGATCTGTAACAAAGAGGCTGATGCTGAAAGAGGTGAGCCCCTGCAGAGGTCCACTATGTGGAGAAGGCAGCCGGAGATTTGGGTGTGCACCTAGCTTGCTCCAGCCTAAGTATTCCCATCACGTAGCTGCTTGCAAATAAACTTAGTAATCCTTGGAGAATCTTGCTGTTATTTAGGTTAACAATAAATAGAATCATGGAGGAGGGAGGGGTCTCCCCAAGATCAGGAAAGAAAAACACATTATATGTGACAAAAAAAAACAATCAAACCCAAGGTTATCTGATTTTGTTCTAGTTTTCAAAATAAAAGAAACTTTGCATGTGTCCTGTAAGTGACTGGCTCCCTGACAAAGACAACCATCTCCCTTCGCTTTGTAATGCTGTTGCCTGAAGGTAAGTGATGATCTTAGCAAATATAATCATGTGACAACATTCCTGTTTCTTTATTATAGGCTGCAGGCTCAGTAACCGTGTATTTTCTTTAAATAACTGCTGTCTGTTGCAGCTGCTGACTCAATCCTTCTGTTTGAGCCTCTTTGAGGAAAAATGAAGAGGGGGAAATCCTGGATGGAAGGAAGGAAAGAAGGAAAGAAGGAAGGACGGAAAAAGGAAGGACAGAAGCAGCAAAGGATAGATGGAGACTCCATGGATAGAAAGTCTTACAGCTGCCAGCTTTTCAAGTACAAGAACTGGGTTTGAGTCATTTCTGTGCTTGGCACAAAAGGAACAAGGTTGACTTTATTTATAAAACTTTTCCTGGTACCCTCTAGCTGCCAGGTCCTGATGTGGGTATTAGAGATAAGCGGGGAGTTGAGGTGGTCAGGGTTCTTTGCTCACCTGAGGCCCATAGTCCAGTAATAGAGAAAGGTGCTGACCACCTTCAGGGAGTTTCCTTCTGCTAGTCTAATTTTTTTCTTTTTTGTCTTATTGAGAGAGGGAATCACTATGCAGCTCAGGCTGGACGTGAACTCATTTTGTAGCCAAGGCTGGTCTGGAACTCACAAGGATCCTCTTGCCTCAGCCTCCCATGTGCTGGGATTGCAGGCATGTGCCACCATGCCTGGCCTAAAATTTTGTTATGTGCTAGGCAGAGGGCTTCCTATGCGACCAGCTCCCTGTGAAAACCCTAGACACGGAAACTTGGTGAACTTCCCTGATAGATAACATTTCAGAGGGTTTTTTGTTTTAGTTTGGTTTGGTTTTTCTTTTCATTTGTTTGCTTGGTGTGGTACCAAGTTTGAACCTAAGGCCTTCACACTGAACTATATCGCCAGCCCTTTTTAGATTGTTATAATTTGAGATAGACTCCTGCTAAATTGCTCGGGCTGGCGTCAAACTTACAATACTCCTGCTTCAGCCTCCCAGAGTACTGGGATTTCAGGTGAGTGCCACCACACCTGGCTTATTTCACAGGTTTTGTCACAGTTTATTATAACTAAAGGAATTAAGAGCATCCCCATGTGATCCCATCAGGAGAGGACTCATGGTAGTTTGTGGCCCATTTCCGCTGCTTGATTTACCTTTCCTCAGTGATGATTTTGTTTGGTATCTTTCATCACAATCATTCTTAGTTTAAGTATAGCTGAGTCCTCCTAGTGAATCATGGAAACTGGGAAGGGTCTCGAGGAACCCTAACATATCAAGTGAGCCCAATCACCTTGCTTGCAGCCTGACCAGTCACCCTGTTCCATCCCTAAGACCACAGTGCTCGGGTCTAGTCACGGACACATGATCCAAGCTGGCCCAATGAGATAAGGGATCACTGTCTGCTAAGTAGCTTAGCTGATGGGGTGCAGGGTTGTGGCAGCTGGCAAGTTGTTTTGACACTATGAGAGAAAGGCCTGTCTAAGAAGGTGATTTGGTGAACAAGAATTCTAAAAGGTAGAGGATCAGTTCTGATAATTTTGCTAGGACAACTGCATCCAGCCACACCTGAAGCTGTATCTTTGGATTTTTCTAGGGATATCAATTTCTAGACAATCAATTCACTTTTGCTTAAGGCAATTTGAACTTGTTTTTCTGTCCCTGGTAACCCATGGGGCCTTGATAAATACTAATATCAAAACTACTAAGTTACTTGAGCATGATTTGCTCCTCCACAGCTCAGCCACCCTGGGCATGATAACGCACACCTGTAATCTCAATGCTCGGGAGGCTGAGGCAGCTGTAGAGTGAGATCCAGTTGAATCCTGTCCCTGCAAAACTCAGCCAAAGCACAGAAACTAAGTCTGAAATATTTAAAATATTGAGACAAAGACAGATCTGAGAACCAAACTTTAGAGATCTGGATAAGAGAAACAGCAAGGCAGCCAGGAGTGGAAGACACTGCAATATAAAGAACAAAAGCCGAAGGGGAAACATCTCCTGCCATACCCAGCTTACCCAGACGCCCTTGCTTTGAGTCACAGTCACCATCCCATCCTCAAAGAAGATGTGGATCTTGCTCACAGCCTTGACATTGTCCTTGCAGGTCTGGACATCAGCAAGCACACGGTACCAGGGGATGCTGTTTGGTAGCCCTGGGCAACGGGAAGACAGCTCATAGATGCCAGGGGAGTCAACAGCACTGTGGGCACCATCGAAGGTGGTGAGGTTGCCACCCACAGAGATGGAACAGAGCCCAGAGGGGGCCCGGCAGACCCAGGATCCTTCCTGGACATCACAGACTTGGCCTTCTGGACAGCTAGCAGCCTTGCACGTCAGGCCAGTGCTTGAAGAACAGGAACAGCACTCACTGCAGTCCGACATCAGCTGGGTAGAGTTCACCTGTGCACAGAAAGGAGCCAGGCTGGGTTGGGGGTGGCATGAGGGACTGCAGCCGGGGCCATACCTCCAACCCTCTGCTTCATGTGGGGTGTGTTTTTATTTTGATTTTTACAATACTGAGGATTGAACCCAGGGCATTTTTCAATGAGCTATATCCCTAGCCCCTCCCCTTTTTATTTCTTATTTTAAGACAGAGTCTTGCTTAGTTGCTAAGTTGCCCAGGATAGGCTTGAACCTGTGATCTTTCTGCCTCAGCCACCCATCTTGCTGGAGTTACAGGCATGTGCTACCATGCTGGGCTTGCAGGGCAATTTCTTGGCAGACTCCCATTCAGAAGCGGAGTGCGTTTCCCCATTCAGAGCCTGAGCTGGCCCCTAGACTATGCTTTGTCAGTGAAAAAACAGAAGAACTGCTGTAGCGGGTTTGTTTGTGAGCCTCAAGAAACCAATCTCTCTCCGGGAATCCCGTCCAGCTGCCATGAGAACAAGGCTGGACTGGTCCACTGGAGTGTGTGTCACTGCATGGAACAGAAAGAACTCTCCGCTCAGGTTGCTCCCTACAGTTGGCCTTCCCAAATTCATATAGGAGGGGAACCTTAACTTAGTGTTCTCTGAACTTAGTGTTCAGAGGTAGGGCCTTTGGAAAGTGACTAAACTAGGTAATGTTACTGGGATGGACACCACCCCATGACTGAAGCATGGTGGCTCTGTAAGGAGACTCCACACACTGACTGAAATAAACACTCATTCCTGGTATAAGGTGATTCACCACTGGTGGGGCACAGCTATAATCTCAGCACTCAGAAGGCTGAGGCAGGAGAACTGCTACAAGCTTGAGGCCAACCTGGACTACATCTTGAGTTCAAGGCCAGCCTGAACTGCTTCATAGCAATACCCTATCTCCTAACAAACAAACAAACAAACAAACGCTGTTGTGATTTAGAAGCTGGAGCCTGCATCATGCTGTTTGGACTTTGGTCTCCAAAACTATGAGCTAAATAACTCCTTTTCTCTATAAAGTGACCCACCTCTAGTATTTTCTTACAGAAAGTTAATATACTACTCGGGGCCAAGCAGTCTTCAACTGATGCACCAGGTGACTATAAATACAACACAATAGCAGAACTGCCCCACCCAGACTGCAGTCACAGAAGCGTGAACTAAATAAAAAGTTGTGTCTTAAGCTGTCACACTCTAGAGTGATTGCAACGTAGCAAAAGCTAACTGCTAAGGTAAGGGTGGCACTGGGGATATCTCAGAGTCCTGGTACCCACACCTTTTTCTAGAGTACAGGACCCTGCAAATCCATTTTCAGGAACTGGCTTCCTTCTAGATTTTTCTCCCCCTCCTGGCCTTCACTGTCTTTTTCTTTTCTTTCCTTACATTTATTTTCCTTTGGTGTGAGTACTGAGGATTGAGCTCAGGGCCAGTTGGTCTTTGTGTTTTGGGTTTTTTGGGGGTTTTGGTTGGTTTTTTTTTTTTTTTGAGACTGCCTCTGTTATACACAGGTTGAGGGTAAGTATGGCGAGTGTGACACAAGGGCAACAAGTGAAGCACAGCAGGAGTGCTTTGTATCCTTGCAACTTTCCTCAATTTTGAATTCATCAAAGATAAAGTGTTGACAACTTTGAAAGAAAAAGATCAAGGTATTTGACAAATAGAGTCACCTCTGAGAATACCCAAATTTGAGGATGCTGAAGTCCTTTATATAAAGTGTTTGCCTTTTAACTGTACCCATCTCCTGCACACTTTACATCATCTTTCAGGTCTTTTGACAAGGCCTCATACAATGCCTACGGAGATATTTGTTATACCATACGGTCTTGTTTAGGGAACAATGACAAGAAAAAAATCTGTACATGTCCAGGACAGACAAAGTTTTCTTTGCAAACATTTTCATACTGACTCTGCAGGTATGGAATTTATATGCATGGGTGGGTGACGGTACCATCTCTGTACTGATGATTCCCACATTTGTATCCTATGTCAGGCTTCCCCCCAAATGCCAGGCTAACAAATCTAATGCAATCTCCAGCATGGACAGAAGGGTCAGAGCTAGAATGGGCAGGTGCTGGCAGTGGTTCAGGGGGAGACAGGGCCCTGGGTGACTTCTGGCAGGCGGCGAGGCCCAAAGGAAAGGCAAAGCCTGACTCTGCTGCTGGCAGATGCATGTCAGTGCCTTTTGCTATCAAGAACCCCTGAACTGCCTTCTCTGGGCTGAAACCTCTTTGTAAAATGAAACAGGGGTAGTACCTATCTCACAGGATTGTTGTGACTATTAAATGAATTAACAACTGTAACAAGGACAAATCAACTCTTCAGTGTCAATCCGTACTATTACACGATTGCTGGCTGGGTCATCCCTTGGACTGTTGTAAATGTCTAATCTTTCCACTGAGGCCCATGAGCAAGGAAGACAAGATCCAGCACTCAGCAGGCACCCTGCGTTCATAACGGTGCCTGATCCTCCGATTTCTCAGATACCTGTGGTGCCAGGATACTGATTAACACATAAGAGAGATGAAGGAAAAGAAGGCCAGGGAGAGAACTATGGTAGGCCAAGCTACAGTCCTTCAGAGGTATCTGATCCTGGCCTGAGAACCAGTCGGTGTTACCTTATGTGGACCAGGGTTTGTGTAGGTGTGACTATATCAAAGATCTTGGGGTGGAGCAATCATCCTGGATTATCTGGGTAGGTGCAACACACAATCACATGTATCCTTAAACGAAGGAGGGGGAGGGGGAGGAGCTTGTAATGCACTGAAGAGGTGGCAGACATTGGACTGGTCCCACCACAAATAAGGGACACCTGTGGCCACCAAACACTAGAACAAGCAAGACACATTCTCCCCTGGACCCTGTAGTAACAGTGTCACCTGCCAATGCCTTGACCTCTGTCCGGGGATCCTGATTTCTGAGCTCTCACCTCCGGAACTGTGGGAAATCATTTCTGCCATTTTAAGTTACCAAGTCTGGGATGATTTGTTCCCAGAGCAGTGGGAAACCAGCACAAAGAGGTTACTCACACCAAATCCCACTGCTGGGGTGTGGTGGTGGCTCCTTCATCCCCATCCTCGAGCCTCCCCGCCTCTCCCACCGAGCAGCCCCTGCTCACCGGCAAGTATCTGCCATTATGGGTGCAGCCGCAGTCTTGAACAGGGATGCAAACACCCTGGGAGAGCAGGAAGCGGTCGTCGCATTCACAGCCCTCAAAGCAGAGTACACTGCAGCCTGTGAGGCCGGAGAGAGCCGCGCAGGAGCCCTGGCAGGAGTGCGTGCAGATGGAGTAGTGGCTGTGGGCCGGGCACTGGAGTGCTGCAGAGAGAAGGGGCAGGGCAAGGTCACACCTCCGCCAGGACACCGAGCACCTAAGATCTACTGTGCACCCAGCTCTGGGTAGTATGGGGCTGAGGACAGAAGTAATGAGGACACCATCCTTGAGCCCTGTCTGACAGAGCTCATATCCAGCAGGAGACAGCACCAGCCCAAAGTGAGCATGCTGCATTTGGGGAAGAACGACAGAGGCTGGGGCTGGGGTCAGGAGGTGTGGGCTGGAGGTGGGACTAAAAAAAGATGGGGCTAAGCAGTTGGTGGTTGGTATGGCTGTTCTAAAATAGTCATCATGCAGCAGGCATGAGAGACTCTTAAGGACACCCAAAGGAAAGTGTCCCAGAGGCCAGTTAACCCCTGGGGCTAGCAGTCAGGAGATAGTTCAGGGCTGCAGACAGAGAGTCCAATGTGGCACTGGGGACAGATCTGAGTCCTGTGGGTGGGTGGCAGGCCTGGGTGTGAGTTGAACCCTGAGGAGACAGGAGACATGGCTCTGCTCCAGGACATGAAGGGCCCTTGGCTGGTCCTGGAGAGTCTGAGGGGACATGTCCCTGCCCTGGGGAGTTGAAGGAGAAATATAATCTTGGATTAGGGGTCTGATGGCTGTGGCCTCATCAAGGAGAGGGTGGCCACAATACTCCGTGGATGTGGGCTTTTGTGTGAGCCTCAACCTGCCCAAAGTTTTCTGTCAATAAGAGGTAGACAGGATCCTAGGGAAGAGGGGAACATGAGGCATAAGGTGTGGGCCCTAAGGGAGTCTGGGAAGGGACTAGCAGAGAGCAAGAAAAAAAGCCCAGAGCACTCTGTAGGAGAAGCCACAGGGAGCAGCATAATGAGGAAGAACCGGGGGCGGGGCCAGGCATCCTCCCAGGGCCCAGGGACACTCACGGCAGAAGCTGTCTGTCCTCCAGGGCTTCACAGCCGCACCAGCTGCCTGACAGGCCGCTGTGTAGGCTGCCAGGCTTCGGCAGAGGAAGGCTATGTTACCCTTTTCGGCACACTGGTCGTACACACATTGGCGGAAGTATTCAGAGGGATTCAACACACTGTGGCAGTCTGAGAAGGGGCCCTTCGGGTCCCGAAGCCGCCCACAGGCCTTACTGCTCTCATAGGCTGCTGTCTCCTGTGCCAAGCATACGGGGCAGCCCTGGGGGCCACAGCCCTCGCTACAGTCCGGGGAGGAATCAGGGTCCCGCCATGCAGTTCCAAAGTCCTCCACACTGGGGGCTACCTCGCCACTGGGCAAGACAAAGTCATCAGTCCAATTGCCATTGAAGTTCCCGCACAGGCCACAGGTCCGACCATGGAAGGGGCTAGGGATGGATATGAGGACGTGGGCGTCGCCATCAAAGAGAACACGCAGCCCCTTGTTTGTCTGCAGAATTATGTTTCGGCCTTCAGCAGTCACCCGCACATGGCCCTCAGCTACAGGCAGGTTCACATCCTCACCGTTCACAGTGACCTGGATGGGAAGGTCAGAGCACTGGGGAATCATGGGCCACAAGTAAGGGTTCCTCTTCCCCCACCCCACAGCATGGCATGGTCCTCAGTCCTTAGGACAGAGCTCTGCGTCCTTCAGTCCTGCTGGGGTGGAACCATGTTTCCTTCAAAGTCCCCAGTGTAGGGCTACATCCCTTTAGGCTCCCAGGGTAGGGCCACTGCCTTCACACCCAGATCCTCCAGGCTGTAGATGTGTACCTAGGCCCTTAGAAGGAGGCTACAGCTCTCTCAGAGCCTCAAGATTGTTTCTTCCTCAGAACCCCCAGATGCAGGCAATGTCACCCTCAGACCTACAGGTAGGGCCATGACTCCTTCAGAGCACTCTGGGCAGGCAGGGATGTGTTCCTCTCAGAAGCCCAGCACAAAGCTGTACACCTACCTTCGGCCCTCCAGCCAGGCTCACAACGTGGCCAGCCACAGTCACCAGCACCTGCTGGGGATCTCCAGCCTTGTCCTTCTTGAGCACAATGGAAAAGTCCTCATCCCCAGGGTTTGGGTGGCAGACAGCAGCCAACACATAGGAGCAGGAGCCATGCAGGTCATAGACGCGTCCATCCAGGGTGACGTAATGGATGCCCCCATTGGCCAGACAGCGGCCACAGCCCGTGGGATGGCAGGCCTGGACACCACTCTCTACCCGGCACTCCTCATAAGGCCCACAATCTGCACCTTCCTGGCAGCTAACCTCGCCACCTGGCCCACACTCACAGTGTCGCTCACACTCAGGGCCTGGGTAGAAGGTTGCACCCAGTGGGTAGTAGCGGCCATCATGGAGACAGCCACAATGGCCCACAGGCACGCAAGTGTCTCCACTAAGCACGAAGCCAGAGTTGCAGACACAGCCCTCCCGGCAGGTGGACTCACAGCCTTCAGGCGCTGAGAGGCTTGGGCAGCTGACAGGGCAAGAATCACCGCAGAGCTCGTAGTGGCTGTTGTCAGGGCATGTGAGGGCTGTGGGGAACACAAAGGGGATGAGCCAGGTAGGTGCAAGGGTAGAACACTGGGGGGTAGGGCGGGAGGAGGTAAATGGTGTAATCTGCCTGGGCTACCTTGAGTGTAGGGTATGGGGACCTGACCCAGAGCACCTGATGGGGAGGTTCACTATTAGATCTCAAGGGTGTGAGTGTGAGTGTGTGTGTGTGTGTGTG